>JABJVR010002505.1:0-17295 GCA_025773905.1 Chitala chitala
TGATATTATCTTTTCATTAATTGCAACGCTGGTACATTGCGACGATCGATTGAGCGGTGGCATTGCCACACTACTATGCTTTTGTCATTAAATCACCCTAAGAAACGGTAACCACCGAAGAATGAAGAATGAATGAATGAATGAATGAATGAATGAATGAATGAATGACATTAAATCGTTATAACGGGAAATCACCACTCACACCTACCCTGCAGAAGTACGAAGTTAACAATGATTGCACATCAACAAAGCGAAGAGGCCTTCTTTCATACACGCCTGTTATAATTACTCTGTTGGCACGTACATGGAATGGTTATAACGAATTCGACTCATTATATTAATTATTATTCAATTAGGGTAAAACCATTGACTAATCCGCAATACGTATTTCTCGTCTGCGCAATATTGGCAGCTTGTGCGTTCCAATATGTCAACCCAGGCTCCAGACAAGTCGAATAGTAATTAGCCATAATACGTGCTGTATTAATCGTTTAGAGTAACTACCATGAGAAGACCCAGTCAGCAAATACTTACGGTTATTTGCTAAACAACTAATTGCGTACATTTCTGTAATACAATATATGAGTTTAAGACGACAATAATTATTCATTTCGGTGTTTTACTTACGATTTAAAGAAGAAAATGCCAAAATAAACTAAATTAAAGCGTTCGTCTCTGGAATGATATTAAATGAATGAATGAATGAATGACTGAATGAATGAAAAATGTAGCTGTGAACGCAGTTTGTAATGTTTTGCATAATACTTGTTTTTACTACCAGTTTATAACTTAACCCAACTGAAAGCCGCGCAGATAGCTGCCAACACACACCCCACCCCCAGTCAAAAAATATATAATTAACTTGTGCCAGCAGGTGGCCCGAAAGGGGTGGCATGTATCCGCCTCGTGCCAGGCACACTTGGTTAAGTAGAGGTTTTGGGTTCAGAAGCAGATAGTAAAGATGCGTTAGATGGCACGGAGAGGAGTCAACGTATTTCCCGGTTAATGTGGGCGAGGACGCCGCTGTTCAGCGGTTAGTAGTTCAACACCAAGTCACAGACAGGAGGATCGCCCTATTGTGCCGTGGCTGCATTGACAGCTCGGGGAGGGGGACTGTTTCGCTTGGCTGATCAGTACAGACACATCAGTGACTTGCCGAAAGCCTGCGCTTCTTTTGCAGTGCATCCGAGAATGAAAGCGATGTATCAATGTAAGTACGTCTTTACTTACCAGTGCCGGAATAATGCCGTGTGTGAGAAGCTGATGTACTGTGCGTGCTTTTCTTTTGCTTACAGCGAAAGGGACATGTGGACATTGTAAGTAACCAGCTGTTTATAATTTTTTATGCCGTTTTCTGTTCTGTAGGCTACTGTATGGCCCCGGGCAAAACTGATTTCTTACACTATTAAATCGACGAATGTAGTCGCTTACGGTTATTTACGCCTCACAATTTTTCGAACAATGTTCTGAGAATAGATGGAGTGGAAATGATAAGAAATATGCTATAAAACGCACTGCATTTTGAAGGTATGCAGAACGTGGATTATTGTACAAACTTCTACTATGTGCCGTTATTACTGTCATTAATGGTCTCTATCGGAGTTACTAGTTGTATGACGGTTGTCAGTTAGCCTACGGTAGTATATATAATCGGATGTTAAGAGTTGTCAGGTTTTACTTGTAACTCTAAAACAGGAATGAAAATTGTGATTTGATCATACATGCAAATCGTATTGTTTAGTGTTACAACTTTCAGTTGTGAAATACATGATGTGCGTTAACTAAATCAAGTAGCACATCAAACAAGTAAGATAAATCAGTTATGCACATTCTGTTTTTGCAAACGCCATGCGGAGGATGTAGTCGCAGAAAATTAAGGTCTGTCTCAGCGTACTGTATACGCTTGCTCTAACTAGACAGTGTGATCAAACGCACCTTGATAGATGCAATTATATGACCTATTCGGGCTTTAACATTTTTCTTTTAGAATTATCTCCACGACAACCTGTCATGGTACATCTGTGCAGACCGAGATTTGTACAGATGTTTTATAATCCTGTCTTCTCATAGTCCCTATCAAATAATCCTCCTGGATATGTTATTAGTACACTGGTGGCTATAACATTCATAAGATATTTTCAATAACCACATTGCTCGGGTTTAAACCGCAACAAACAACTTTTTAACGTAAATGTGGATTTTTCTTGAACCAGATGTGCAGTCAAACTGCGGCGGTGCGTTCATTTTTTACTTAATTTAAAATAAGGATAATTCTAGTAGTGCATCAGGTGTACCTGTCAAATTAACCTCACAATAAACAAAGAAGAGGACGGCCGAATGTGGTAATCCGAACATCTGTCGTTCTGACTGTGGTCACCTAGTCTGCCTCTGTGGTAACTGGGTGGTCGGGTTAGCAGTAACCTCCATTGGACTTGAAGTACAGCGTGACACGGGCGAAATTAGTTGCAGCTTTTACTTCTTGCTGTACATTGTCGATTCTGCATACTGTACTTCTCAAAAAGTATTCTTGTGCAGAGTTTAATACCCTGAGTGATATGCAATTGAATTCAGAATACTTCTTACAGTTTTGTTATATGCTAATTTGCCCATTATTTCGCCTTGAGGTGGGCTGTATTTGACTATTTGAATTTGTACTGCCACGATAAGTACAAGATTTGGTGTACGCGTTTGCCTAAAGGTAGAAGTGTGATACAGTTGGATTTTCCGTGTGAGATGGAAAAGGGATTTAGTTGGCTTAGTAATGTGCAAAGCTGTGATACTCAAAGTAAAAAAAAAAGTATATTATAATATACATATAATATATGCATATTTCCTGGATCGATCTCGATTAAAAAATAATAATAATAAAAAAAAAAACAATAATAATAAAAGATTTACTGTACACGTTTAGATTTGCATTGTAACACTTGTTAACTTTTGGCTGTTGAAGTAAGTGTAATGTTACAGTTTCTTACAAGACTGAAATTATAAACATATACCCTATTTAGTTTATTACTGTCAGTATGTTTCTAAAAAATACTGTAATTTCTCCTCTTATTATATTGTTTTGTGGTGAGTTGAATGTTGATGTAAGAGGAAAGCATGTTCAGGTAGCATGCTAATAATATCACGTGCAGGTTTGATTTCATATTAGAAAAGGGGTGTCGTGTTTGAAGTCAGTGTAGCCTCTCGAGTTGACCAATTAAGCGGAGCGTTTAACTTCATTAGTTGAGGAGTAGCGTGGTTGATGGTGTATGGCTTTGATACTGAGATGAGGTACACTCGTGGATCTGTAAAGACTGAGGAGAAAAGCCCTTCCCTACCAAGTCTGCCACACCATAACAGCCTGTCAAGAAATGATGTAGCTTAAAAGTGACATTATAAGAAGAGCCTTCAGTAGCTACATTCATAGGAATGTCATGAAAATTTCATTGAATGGTTTCTGACGGTGAAATATAGGGAAAATCTGTCAGCTAATGTATTTTTCATTTTGTGTTTACATTTATTTCACTTTCTAGGAATTATGTCAAAAGGCTTTGCAGGGGAGGACAGAAAATAACGTAGGGGCAGTTTTGACTATGTGAATAATGTCATACATATTTAAAGCAGCTGTATGGTAAATGTGAAAATTTCCATTATCAGCTTTGCAGCAGTCTTTGATGTTACGATTTGACCTTGTAACTGTGGACACGTTTTGATCACTGTGGCAATGAAGCATGTTCACATGGAAATAGCTGGAGATTTGAAAAGCAGTAGTGGTTATTGCTGTTGTACCTTTGAACTGGGGATTTGAATTAATGTGGAAATTGCTCCAGTGAAAAATCTGCCAGTATCAAAAGACAGATATATAATGTAAGATGCTGTAAAAAACTAGCCATATTATATTAAAATTAATATTTAATGCCTTATGTTGCTTTTAGCTACCAGTCTGACAAATTTTAAATTTAACTAGCTGTGAGACATCCCTGTTTCTGAACTGAAAGCTTGTCAAGGAAACACTGCGCCCTTAATATTTATTGTTGAAGAGGTACATAGTACAAGTACTGTCTCCGTATAAAATGTAAAAAACCTTGAAAAACCTGTACATTTATGTACAAAGTAAACTGGGTTTGATTACCTTGTCCCATGCTGACAAGAGCACTGAGTAACTTACTGACCTAATGCAGACTGTTCAGGAACAGTGAGGCTCTTACCATGGCTTGCATTTCATAGTCAGCCAGTGAGTATCAGTGCACAAATCTAGCTCATCAGAGAGTCAAAAATTCATGCTCAAGATTCCACCAGCCCTCATCAGAAAAAAACCAAGCAGTCATGAAGCCCTGTTCCTGCCTACTCCACTGTGAAGCTCATAGACCCTTGTGTTTTCCAGGCATATAGGGGACAGTCAGCCTTAGGCCTTTGCTGTAAATAGAACAAGTATGTGCACGGTGGTGATGTAACAAATTACAGTTGTTAGTGTACTTGAGTATTTTCCCACTGTGATGCGTACATTTTTTAGCATTTTTAAATTAACATTTTTTTTTGCTGAGAAATATATTGAATAAAGTTGTGTTAACATAGCCTAAATTTGTTTGCTTTTTAAATACATTGATTAGACATGTCAGATTATGTCAACAATGGCTCTACATAGCTCTTTATGCTGATGTTTGATGTGCTGTTGGTCTCAGTACAACATTGCATTTTCCATTTAAACGTTAAAGATTAGCATAACGATCAAGCAAACTGTAGCCCAATGTGTCCTGGCGACATGTGCCGGCTATAAACATCTAATACACTAGCCATGTAAAAAAAGGAGTGTTCTTATTTGGTCATCCTTATTAATACACGCTGCCCCACAAAATGAACTTTTACTTAGTTGATTGAAGTAGAAAAATGTTGCTTTTTGTAAAAAGTACTCATTGTTTAAAGGAAGTTTGCCCATTCGTTTAATATTTTAACTTCTTCCTTTGTTGTGTTTATGTACATTTGCTGTCTTGTTCTTTGCAAAATATAATCTCATGATATATATTTTTAGAAGATTAACAATAAATCTCGCAATTTGTAAAACATTTTTTTAACAAGTGTCAGATATGCAAAAACAGCTCTGTTTTTATGTTTCATGTGCTAATGTAATATTCCTGTTTAGTTAGTTCATTAGTTAATTTAGCGTGGTTGGGCGTTTGCAGATTTTTAATGATCTTTAATGTAAACTCCTCTTCTATCAGCCTAATGCTTTATATTTTCTTCATAAGTGGGTTGTTTATTTTTGGCATTTTGTAGCTGTGTTTCAATGTCAGCATGGAAGTTATAACTGAGTTTGTTGTGTATTTGATGGCTTATATGGTGTGTTTCACATGTAGTTAAATAACTAGAAAAAAATAAGAAAACCAAAAATGTCATGATAATTGAAATGATGTTATTAATAGGTAACATTAATTTAACAAACAGTTATATGAAAAAGTAGCAAAGACGTGATGTAAAAATGGATGTAATATAAAGTGACATTCTATGAACACGTCATTTGTACATGAAACATAATAGGTTTGTATCTTCATTACAAATAAGGAAATTTGGATGGGAAAATTTATACTAGTGAATACTTTTGTCCAGTTTATTCAGTGTATGTTTCATATAAGTTTGCTTTCAGACACATTTAAAACAAATGTAGTAAAGATTTCTCTTGTTGCTTCCATATGAAGTGCACATAGAATTCAACATCTTCCACTTATGGCTTAGGAAACCTTATGTTTGGCCTACCGTCAACACCCTGATCATTTTGTAGGTTACTGAATAACGTGTGCTTATTTTGTATGTTTTATATGCTGTGAATATTAAACATGTATGTCCTTATATAGGTCATCCTCTTTCCTGCATTTGTGCCTTTACTCAGCTTTGAAAACAGCTTTTGGCTGAAATCCATTGACAGTATTTATACTCATCAACACATGAAAAATATGTGGCACCTTGCATTGTATACCTTGGACTGTGCACCTTGTACCTTGTCTGCATGGATGGTGACAGTCTCAGCGGCCCACAGCCAACCTTGCTTGTGCAAGGTGTCAGGGCCTTGATCTGGCGTGGAGGATGTGTGTGGCTGACACTTGCTTGGAGCCTGGAACCTTGGGAACTGAAGTTCCATCAAATGTTTAACCCCTCTGCCTTCCCTCCTTTGAGGACACAGAACACCAGTGGAAGGCAAAACTGTGACAATATCCAGAGTATGGGTACAGAAGCGCTTGGCGCAGCTGTGCAGTCTGCAGACAGAGCACCTGAGCTGCAAATAAAGACAGATGCATGATGTCAGCAGACTCGCTGCTGCAGGGTTAGTGTCTGCTTCAAGGCTGCACATCACTGCTTTTCACAAGTACATGGTCACGAGTACAATTGTACATTGTAGGTGTAGACACCTGTGCATTTTGCTGTTTTGTGACTACAGTGTATGCGTGATAGTTGCTGCATATATTCCCCCCCCACAAGTCAAACTTTTATCTTCTCAATACTTGGCTGCATATAGGATTAAGGAAAATTAACGGGTACAGTGAAAATTTGGGACCAATATAAGGAAAGGAACTGAAATATGCTATTCTTTAAATGTTTTATTATGCATTTCTGCTTTACAAAGGGTACTGTCAAAGTCATTTTCCCAGTTAAGTTGTATTTGGGAATGAGGAACCAAAGGCTTGAAACATAAAATGCCTCATAGAAAGGTTATAATGAATGCTATTGCTGTCATTGTCAGAAAAAAGCCTCTCAGCCCGCACCGAAATTGGTTATTGACACGGTGCATTATAGACTGTGAGCATGAAAGGGTTGACAGCTGCACACAGTAATGCAGTTTTATTTCCATGCAACATAAATTTTGTTTAAAGGAATTTTAAAGGGCAGAAAAGCATTAATGTGGCTCCATCGTTGCTGGAACGAACGATCAACAATACCTCGTGGCTCAGCTTAAGTGATGGACCAGTGGGTAAAGCTCATCTTTGCCTTTGGGTGTTCGCCTATTTTACACTCTGCAGCTGAATTAAAGAAGAGTAACGCAGTGAACAATCTGGGTAAGGCCAGACATTACACTATGATGCATATTCACACTGTTGGAAGCACAGCGAAAGAATACTGTGTTGTATTCCTCAAAATGTTGTTTACGTTCTGGAACATTTGAACCTCTGATTTGTCTTGTGAATTTTGAGTTGCGAACGAAGTTCAAGCGAATTAACATAAGGTATGTCATTTAATAATCTATGTAACCCCCTTCTGTCCCACTTTGAGTAAGTGGATGGGTCATATTTATGTTTGTGTTGCACATTGTTCCAGCAGCTTGTACGAAACCAAGCCAATCGTCTAAACATTGTACATTATTAACGTAACAAGCGAAAACATAAACATAGCTGTGATTTTTGATCAAAAGCTTACATAAAGAAATTGTTTCATTTACATTTTACATTTGCATATTACTATTCTTTTTGTGTATTTAGAAAATTAAAATTCTTTTGAAACTTTTTATCATTAGAAGAATGAATGAATGTCTGAAACTAATTTTGCTAGTGGAATTATCTTTTGTTTGTCTGGGGACTAACTGCCTTTTTAGATAATTTTATACACATCTTTAGAAACAATGGGAAATATGTGATGTGTTCTCTGCCAATTGCGATCCTTGGTGGGAGGGATTTGTGTTCTTGGCTCTGTCTATGCTTTTGGCTCTGTCAATCACTGACTAGTTTAACCTACCTCCCATAGGGTTAAAACAGAAAAGGATTGACAGGGCACACGTACAGTTTCAAAACCTCATTCTCTCATCACTGTTATTGTCACCCTGAACACAAAGGCTTACTTGTGGCTTAAGGAACTTCTCAAGGTCTTGAAGACTCCAGTATGTCTGCTAATGGGTCCCATTGCAGACAAAATTTTATTCACAATAATGAATGCACATCAAGCCAGAACAATATTTGTTAAAAATAAAATAAATGAAATGCCAAGAAAAATAAATCCACTAATGAAACCTTTAATATTAAACCTTACTGTCATATTAATGGATAAAAATTTGAACAAACAGAAACTCTGTGAACCAGAACAAGAACTTAAATTATGTCCATACATATTTTACTATTAAAATCTGTCATTTGGATAAATGATACTTTAGTACTTAATTGAGATAGATACAGAAGTGAAATATCAGATGGGCTTTTCTAACGGCGTAGACTTAAGAGCCCCATTTAACTTTGCGGTTCTCCTGCAAAAAGGCCAAAAAGGCTAAAAAAGGAAGCGTTTAATTAGGTTTAACAGGCTTTTGTTGGCTAAAAGAGCCTTGGGTATTCGCTGAGCTACTTGCAATCAGTCGTCCCTGATTTTTAGCTTGCCGATTTGTCCTGCTGTTGTGGTTCCCTCAGCAGGGGGCAAGTTGGATTTTACTGAAACAAACCCCCCTTTTCCTGTATCATAAGGCAGAGAAACATGGCTAACACCTTTAATTCTGGGGCATGAACCCCTGTATTTCCAGTTAGCAAATGGTCTTACAGTACCACTGTTGGACCTTAACTCACTCACCCCATGGTGAGCAAGGACACACTTTCTGATAGCTGGGGGGTTGGTTGTTGGTTCAAGTCCCAGGCTGTGCTCTTGTATCCTGAATGTTCTCAGCCTGTATTTTCTCAGTAAAATGATGTAATCACATGTTTGGTTGTGTTATAAACCTTTTTAAGCCATAACGCCACTTCAGTACATACTTCATTTTATATTTTTCTGAAAAACAAAATTTTGTTTTGTTGCTGTTGTCCTTATAAGACTGAGTTAGAGAAACTCGCAGTTTAATTGTAATACAAAGTCATGCAAATTTATATTCAGTGCTTAAAAGTCAACAATATAATTTTTTTTAAATACGTCACTTTGCATCCACACCCAGGTTCATTTCAGACAAGGGCTGGGGAGCTTTTCTAGACAACACAGGGCACAATCAGGCTAACAAAGTGTAAAACAATTGTAATCCTGTGACTGTACCTTACTCATGTGTTTATGTCTATGTGTTATGTCATGGTGCATTATTTTATGGAAGACACAACAAGTTCTTTCTGCAAGTGTAACATCATTATGGTGGGGATTAAGTATGGAGACACACAGTGAGTGATGTTCATTACATGTGGGGTTCTTGAGAAAAACATATTATGACCTTATCATTGGGAAGACATATATTTGAAATAAAACTGACACATCATACCAACCAGTTATTTTGCATGGGGATGATTAGGACTAAAGTTTGCTTAGTCTGGTAAACAGAGGTTATGGACCTGCACAGCTATTGTAGGAGGTTATGTATTAACTACAAAGATTTAGTGTGTTCAGTTAATTAGTGTAAACAGTGGCTGTGAGTACTGCCCCATACGTGGTGACACTGAGGTACTGAACCGCTTTCAGGGTAAGAAGATGTGTCACCAGTACACCTCTCTGGAGAGCAATTTCTCTTATATTTGAAAGGTATTATAAATTTATGTTGTGTATGATTTTAATTAAAAGCTCTATTTGTCCTGAAAACATAAATATACATTTTAAATAGTATTTTGAAAAATACTGTTCTTCACAATATTAAATATGCACAGCTGCTTTATTTGTGTTTGAAAAGAGATTTCCTTTTGCATCTATAATATCAGAAATTATAAAAAATTTATCACAGTTAACGTGAGTCCTTTTTAAAGATGTCTGAATGTGTGCAACTATATATTTTCCAGTACATTTCATGCCTTTTTTCTGATGTTTGGCTTTTATATGGAATACAATAGTTTTGATAGGCAAAAAAATAAAGTAATGAAAAATTATTAAGTTCAAAGAAATCAAATAATACTTTTGTAATAATAATAAAAAATGTGCCATGATTATATGTTAACTGGGACAGTATATATATGCTATATGACACCAACGAAAAACCAGAACATTCAGGAAGGTTTCTTGATGTTGCTGGCCCAGTTCCATGTGAAGGCAAGATGAATCCAAGACTCATCATGCGAGAGGCCTATCTCAGTTTGCTGCGATATATCATGTGCTTTGTGAACCTCTCAGCTGAGCTAGGCTGAGGGAATTGACAAAGGGTTTTGTGTGTTTTGTCCCAATTGTCTATCAAAACTGAAGCATTCAGTAAAGTGAGAGGCATTGGCAGAAGGCTGTGTCCTTCAGAAGAGAGACGTTTGGTTTGGAATACACAGCAAACTAACCGGATGGTGTAGAAAGGGTGATGCACAGTTTTAATGATAACTAAAGATCTTAACTCCTTCAGAGCACAGGGATGGTCATAATAAAGACATGATTTGGCACAAAAACTTTATTTCAATATTGTATCGAATAACAAACAACATTTACAGGCGGAACGTGAATTTCTATTAATACTCGTTTGAATTAAGCACATTATGAGCTTTCAGATTTGGAAATATTTCAGAAACAGATTACCGAGCATTAGGAGGTAAAGAGATACACGTTCATATTTTTCATTAATGTTTGCCCCAGTATTCTGAACATGCAGAAAGAGTAGATGACTTTAACATTTATGCCAGTGCTACATTTGGAGTGCGTCTCCAGGCCAGCACAAGTGGGCCTCTGTGCCTGTAAAAGAATATGGTGACGGATGGACACTCCCATTCTCCCTTCTTTGAAGACATACTGTAATTATGACAGCAATGCAGAGCCCATATTGTCATTTTCTAATGCTTTGCTGAACCAGAGAGACAGTGCTTTAGAAGCAGGGGGTGAAATGTCAGCGTGGGCTCTCCAGGCCTGTGTTTATGCATGGTGTGTCCACCAGCCAGCATTCATGCTGTAAGTCATAATTGTATGCTTTGCTACATATTTCACTTGAATAACATCCCCTCACTGTATTATTTATTTATTGTTTTAACAGAAAAGGCTTTACTCTCCATTCTATTTTTTTTTCTAAAAATGTACAGGTAGGCTTTTGATATTTAGTTTAAAATGACCTTCGGATTTTAATTTATTCAAGCCTCTTTTTATGCATATTGATGTTGATGCTGTAATGCAACCTGTAATAAAGGCCATTAAATTAAGCTGAAGTTAATACACGTTCACACAAAGCTGCTGAATTTTTTTAAAGAAGCGCGTGTTTTGCATGATGCTCTGTCTACCCTTACAGTCTGAGTGCCGACGGAGTATGTGTTGACATGCGCATGGCTCTGCGCTCCTCTCTCTGTGTCTTGAAGTACCCTACGCTGTGCTTTAAGGGGAGTGTATTGACTAGACATTAATGTTTGTTTTTTTTTGCGTATGTGAGAACAGGTAGCATAATCATCAAGGAAAATAGGCCCCAGTGTGTTATTCACAAAGATGAAAAGGAAAAACATCTAGTGCTGCTCATCTAGTGCAGCTCATCTAGTGCTGCTCATCTAGTGCTGCTCATCTAGTGCTGCTCACCTAATGCAGCTCATCTAGTGCTGCTCATCTAGTGCTGCTCATCTAGAGCAGCTCATCTAGTGCAGCTCATCTAGTGCAGCTCATCTAGTGCTGCTCACCTAATGCAGCTCATCTAGTGCAGCTCATCTAGTGCTGCTCATGTAGCGCAGCTCATCTAGCGCAGCTCATCTAGCGCTGCTCATCTAGTGCAGCTCAAGTAAAACTTGCAGCTGTACACTGATACTATTTAATCATCTGCACCAAAAATAGACTTTGTTTTGAGATTTTACTTGTGCCTTTATTAATTAATTAATTATGCATTATAATGCATAATTAATTAATTAATAAAGTAATTATGCATTCCGCTGGACCCTTTGACTCTCCATGATGTTAATGGTATTTCAGATATTTGCAGAATCAAAAGGGAAGTGTGGTAAAAAGTTTGAGATTTTTAGAAACCAGTTGTCAGCTGTTGACTATGCTGTTGCTCTCTCCAGAAACTGAATTTTTGATAAACCAGCGTTGCATGAAAACTTTTGACTTTTGGTATTTCTGTAACAGACGTCCAAGCATTTGTAGCACTTTGTACTAATGAAGAAATTGCTTAAATCATGATTAATGTGGGTGCTGCACTGCCTATTTTTATATTTTACATTATTGCTGCCACATATTGCTTTCTAGTTGTGCTAAATATTGTGGATAAAGAAACAAAATTAAATGCAGTTGGGAACTGAGCTATGCAATAGAAAGCATAATCTGAGAGTCTTCTTCCCCAGTTTGTTGGAGCTGCTTCTCATGGGAGAGAGAATTAGATGATAAATAGTCACCCGTTTTAGTCCATACAATAATGACCGTCACCTGTGTCTCATTAGCTGAATTTCATAAAAGCTCTGCCCAGTGTGTTTTGCTGTCAAAATGCTCCAGGCATTGAGCTAAGAGTGATGGTTCAATTTGTTTGCTCACATACCTTGTTTGCTCAAAGGATTTTTCACCTTTTCATTTCCTCCTGTTTTCTTTTTTTTTCTTTTTTTTTGTGTGGTTTAGTGTAGTTAAGCCATTTCTCTTGTCCTCTCTATTTAATTTGATCCTAGACAGTGCTTTTCAGTGCTTTCACATTGTCTAATTATATGATAGGATGCGTATTATTTTTCTATTTAAGCCTTTCATGATGCGCTTTAATAACAAACATCATGATAATTATACAGAAAACAAACTGAATACCTAACTTGTTTTTTGTGCTTTTTTTAAATAAGGGAAATATAATTGTATGTAATATAGTTTACCTACGATTGAGTAGCCTATACATTAACTGAGACTATATATTTTTCAATGTGGCCATAAGATTTGCTCTTGCAAAATT
The DNA here is from genome assembly GCA_025773905.1 of Chitala chitala. NCBI lineage: Eukaryota > Metazoa > Chordata > Actinopteri > Osteoglossiformes > Notopteridae > Chitala > Chitala chitala. Next base: position 12,722 of record JABJVR010002505.1, read on the forward strand.
GTGTAGGTACAGTGTTCTGCCATTCTTACGCTTTTCATACAGCATACAGCTTTAATACTAAACTGAATAAGAAAAATGTACCCTGTTAATATCTCAAACCGCTTGACATTCCAGAGTTTGTCATCGTGGCAAGGCAACTGAACCAAACTGTGTGGTTTTATCTTTTCAATAAGGGCGTGTGTACAATTTTCAGGTTTCAGAGCAGTGGCCCCTGGTCTTACGGACTGTTTTGAGGGGTGGGTGGAGGGAGGAAGCACAGTCCTCCATCTTGGCCTTTCCTGCAAATGTCAAGAACACTGTTCTATTTAATGGACCTGAGAGAAGCTTCACAATTATTCTGTCATATCTTCAACATGAACACCATCTTTTTCTGTCGTGTACAACCTATAATTGTTTTAATATTAAAAGCATTAAACTGCGAGCTGTCTTGCACTAGTTAGATATTTTTTTAAAGGAAGCTGCAAATTTTAAAGTGTAATGAATGAAGCTAAAACAACACATTAAGCCCTGACAAAGTAATGGGATTTGCAGTGGACAGGGGCTGTATTGCTCATGAGAGTAATTTGAAATGCAGTAAGATAGACCTTGGAGTGCAAGAGGTTATAACTGTAGTGGTGAGATGAAAAAATGCTCAGTTGCTTTTTTATGGTCATGCAGACATATATACCGAAAATGAATGCAGAAACAGGACATGCTCAACTGCTGTGCTTTATTATTGTTCAGTAGGTCCTCCTTTAGCCTGATGACCTCCTCACACAGCCCTGGCACACTTTCTTTAAGATTTTGTAAGGAATTAAAGGCAGTTGTGTGCATTCTTTACTGCTGCCTAGTCTATTTTGGGTTGTACAGTATATTGAGTATACCTGAACATACCTGCCATAATCTTTATGTTGCTTTTGAACAGGCAGACTATTCCTGCTTACAGAACCAGAAGCACAGAGGTGTGAATACACAGATATACTGCGCATACCCACCACTGAAAAAATGGATTTACTGTTTACTCACCAAAAACCATAATTGACTGTAATTGTTTTTTTGAAAATAAACATAAAAGAATTTGTTTATGAGTCTTGTACTGGTGACATTTTGGACACGTATGCATGAAGTAACAGTGCACAGGTCAAAGTGCGAATATGTGTTCTTGAAAAGGATAGAATTAACAGTAAAGCCATGTACTAAGACACCACTTCAGCACCGTGTGCAACCCATACAGTGTCGATGGAAATCTCAGTTATGCTACAGTCATCATATGACAAGATTTAGTGATTTTAATTCATGTGATTTTAACAGAAATTGTGAACAGTGATCCTTGGGTAGGCATTTAAATGAACAGAAAGGCATAAGACTTTTCAAACTGATGAAAAACGGTTAGTAAATACCAGAATATGACTGTAAATGAGCAATTATCTATGACTGCCAGTTACTTTTTTTTGTCTTAAAATTTAAGATTTCATTTCAGTAAAGTGTCCTTTAAAATGTGTATTTAGTGATCCAGATTTATAAAAGAACCAACTGTGTTTTTAAGATCTTTGTATAAATCGTCTCTTGTACATTGAGTGTTTTGTGCTTGATTGCCAGTGAAGCAGTTCTTTTACTGCCCAGTGGGTGATTATACCACATGCAGAGGTCAGCAGAAAACGGTGGTTTTTACTGACTTCTGTCTCTGCATCACAGAGGCACACCAGCGCATAAACACACCTGATTTCTGCACTGCGTGATACTAGAGGAAGCTCAGGTCATTACACTGAGTCCCAGCAGATAGAGTAGTCAGGAATACAGCCTAATATTCACGTTCAAAGATATCACGTAACATTACCTGTCAAATGTTGATCAGCTTATGATATTTCCTATAATTTTCCTATTTTGTCATTTTTTTAGACTTTAGTCTTGTGTTTCATTAATTAATTATTATTTTCTCATGTTACTGCCTGCATGCATGTTGAAAACCTTTATTCCACTCTGTCAGTAGTATAAAGTTCTGCACAAAATTTAACACTATTTATTACAAGACAAACAATATCATTTAGAAAACAAGTATAAATAAATTTAAAAAAAGAAACAGTTACAGATTTGAAGTAATTCAATCATTACTTTTTTGTTATAGAGTAAGTTGTAATACTTTTTACAAAAATTTTAACTAGGATATGGAGGCACAAAACCTATCCAGGCAGAAACCCATCTTTTGTACAAGATTCATTAACTGTTTTTTCCATTTATTTCCATATACATGGATGAGCAGTTTGTTTGAAATTAAATTGCTAATAAACATTGTTTTTTACACATACGAAGGTGACTGAGTCTTTTTTACACAATACATTATCAAATGTAACTGTTTGGTGAAAAAATTCATTAATATCAGAGCGAAGACATATATTTACTGTTGGCCTCAATGGGAACATGTTAGTTATACCATTAAGAATCATTAGCATGAAACAGTTGTGAAATAACTGCAAATGAATGAGTGCATTAATGATTAATTTAAATAAGTTGCTAGGTATCACATATAATAGTCATATAGACAAGAAATATTTCAGTTGTTTTTCTTCCCATGTCTAACAGATGATGGAGAAACAAATTGGTATTTCAAATTTAGATTAATATGAACTTCTTTTCGATTTCACAAGGTAGTCTTAATTAGGCACCTTTTCCTTAATGACTTCCATTTACATTGATCTGGAATCTAAGCCAAATAGACCTTGTGCTTGATTTTCTGAAGAAAACTAAGGATAGAAAGAACGGTATGTGTAAACAAGAAAGAACGGAGCTGAAGGGTTTAAAGTGACTTTCAGATTCTGCAAACCTTTTTTTTCTGTTGCTTGACTGGCTGCTGTGATTTGTCTCCTAGATTGCAGCTCATCTCTGAGTGACAGTCCTTGGCGACGCACGCTCTCGAGAGGACACTTCAGTTTGCCCACACTTTCCCAGCCATGAGCGATTCTGACCACCACACACTTTACTTCGGCGGTGTAACGCATGAAGCACTTGTCCGTGTCTGAAATCGATTATTTCTTCAGTTTTACATTCTTATATACAGTAATTGATATGTACAAGAGAGGGATTATTTCTGTGGTTTGAGTATTGAATGTCTTGTGTGGAGCTACTTCTACTTGTAACAGTGGAGTCATTTTTAAATGTCATTTAGGCATTTGGCAATGAGCCCAAGCCCCTTAGGAGAGCACAGGATTCTACACAGAATATAGATCAAACTATTTTTGATACAATTGCTGATCTTGCTTTTGTAGGTAAAGCATCTTTCCCTGTTGTATCGCTTAAGTGTCTTTGCTCTACATCCATCAAAAATTAAGGTATTTACTTTGGTACATAGATACTTATTGTAGGCTAATTTGACCAGAATGGGCCAAGTAGGTACCTGTGATGTAAATATATACCACATGAAAGCAGGTCAGAACCTGGGACACTGCAGAGCCAAGATGTAGGTGTAAAAAAAAAAAAAGAATCCTCAGCTTTTTTGTTTCAAACGTTCAGTGTATATTAAAACAATAAAACTGCAATGCGTTTTATCCTGTCTTACTTAGAGCATATTGCTCAGATTTTCAACTTTAAAAAGCAGGTAATTAGTAAATATTTCATTGGTATTAATGATTAATTAGTCCGGTACTGCCGGTACTGATCCAATAGAATGACCCGCTACAATAGTTCATCACTGATAACATCTGGGTAAGGTAAGTGTAAGGTCAGTGTGATTCAGCCACAAAAGAGTCTCTGCAGTTTAAGACTTCTACAGAGATTTTGAAGCATTTTTTTAAGTTCTAAATGTAATGATCAGAGAAATCCCTGGATGTGAAACCTATGTTGTCTCAACCTGCATGGTTTACCAAGCAAAAGGATTACTCAGCTGAAACAGAAACGCGAGTCTCCAGATCTCAGTTCGACGTGTTGCTCTGACTCCAGGGGATGACGTCATCGTCTTGGCGGACTCGTGTAAGCTCTGAGAGCTCCCCTGCAGCCTCTGGCTCTAAACAGCCACAGATATGTCGGCATACTGATAGCTATCAGTCTGGCTTGTCAGAGTCGAAAGGCAGCAATGTTAAAAGCGAGGCCCCTATCAGGATCGAACCTGCTGCACTTGCAAGGCAAGAGGATTAGCCCACTGAACTAGAAGGCTGAGTCCACTCCCCAGTTCAGAGAGCTAATCGATCTCTTGCCCTGACTCAATGGGGTTTACATTACATTTTGCTGTGTAGTTTTATTTTACGTTTGGCTGTAACTGTAGGTGTTCACAGACTAAACCCGACGCTTTGGATTATAGTGTAACACAGAACGTTCCTATTACAAGCATTTCTAAAAGTTTTATCATGGAGGCGAATTTGACAACTATAAGAATTAAGGTGTCTCATTAATAGCGAATGATCCCGTTTAAAGTTCTGAGGTCTTTTGTATGAGGGACTGCATCAAGCAATGAGTGCTTCTTGAGGTTCAGCGGTAATCCATTATCATAAATGCTATTCTGGTTCACCTTTTTTTTTTTTAAGTACTTAAAAGATAAGCTTTCAGTGATTCTCAGAATTTTTCAGCTAATTTGCTCTTGTTGCTCAAACCAATAATCATACCAA
>JABJVR010002506.1:0-17293 GCA_025773905.1 Chitala chitala
TCCCACAGTCCAAAGACATGCAGGTTAGGTTGATTGGTGTGTCCAAATTGCCTGTTGTGTGTGTGTGTGTGTGTGTGCCCTGTGGTGGGTTGGTGTCCTGTGCTCTGGGATGGGCTCCAGGTTTCCCCATGGCCCTCACCAGGAATAAGTGGTTAAGATGATGGATGGATGTTTCAGATAACATGTGCGCTTACTAGTGGTGAAACACTGTGGTCTTCACATTTTTGCGGTTAAATGAATACCTGCACTTTCATGAATATTCGATTATCAAAACTCCTTCTTGGAAACTCAGAATCTAATCAATAAGTAATCAGAACAATACTTATAATATCCACTGTTTGCCTAAGTAAATGTTTCACAAAAGTTTTTTTTTTGTAGATAAGTTGTGGTTGAAACTGACATCCACTCCTTTCGGTGAAATTTTAAATTAACACAGATTTCATGATTTCTCTATTCATTAAAAATCTCAGTTTTAGAAATCAAATCTTTTGAGCGTCTGCTTATATGCAGGTGTACCCAAACTTCTGACTAGTGCTGTACATAGCAAATGGCAAGCTAATATTAAATATTTGCTGTTAAAGACTTTATCACATATTAAAAGTCACCATTAGTTAGCCTGTTATGGTACACAGCTGTATTTTGACAGTAACTTTATTATAGCTCACAAAGAATGCTTCAGTAACACTTTAGAGGAACATTTATAATCAGAATGAGGTTGACATAAAGCCTGTTCTACCCACATACATGCTTCTAAAAATGCCTTACATGGAAATGTCCCTGACAAGTTTTGAAACAAAGGACATTAGTGAAACCGCACTGAATCATGGGCCAGCGGTCCCTCCTTGTCTAGTCCTGTGATGTAAGTCTGCTTTGTGGCAATGCATTTGGGCCACTGGTTTTATTTCACTTTTGTGTTCTAAGTTTTTTATGTGCAATGTTTTGTGTGAGGACCATGCAGCCAGTGCACTGTACTCAATGCCACGTTTTAGACTGTTGGCACAGGCATCTCCACACACACTGCTTCACACACCACAGCGTGCGCGCACAGCCACGGCCGCCTGGTACGCGGCCTGCTTCTGCTGCAGAAGGAGAAAATGGGTGTGGCTGTTATATATGCTGTACGTAATTGCATGTATGTTGCACCTGGACACAGTCCCATAGGACAAGACTGGACGCTCGCTGTGATTAAAGGCAGTGCCTTCCTTCTGTGCAGAGCTTGTAGCAGCTTGTATTAGCAAGTAGCATCTCCCCAGCCAAGCCGTGTTGAGGCACAGCTAATTATTTCCCTCACAGCTGTCTGCCTGGCTCATTAACATGTGCCAGTAGGGGTAGCGCCACACCCAGAACCCTCTCGCCTGACAGCTACGTGGCCTCCCCTGGTCACACTCCTCTGGCCATACTCCTCTGGCCACACTCCTTTGAGGATGCCACAGTTGAGGGGATTCCTGGCACCAACAGCCTGGTGCTCCAAACCATCAGAGTTGATAAATTATGTACCAAAGGCACGCTGGAGTAAACCAGCTGAACAGAACTAATGTTGCCTTGGTTGTTTTCTGTGTTTACATACCAGTAGTGGATCAGTTTACCCACCACAAAAACCTAGACTAAACCATGCCAGGTTTATTTATCAGACTACTACAGAGCCAACTGCTGTAACACTAAGGCATCTTTATGTGTAAAATCAATCAGTAGCTTGATATGCTAACAAACATCTGTTGGTCTAACATGACAGAGCAGTCAGTTCAAGGGCCTGTCAGACTAACCCAGTTGTAGTAGACCCACTTAAGAACTGAGGACTGTTAGGACAGGCCACTGGAGCAGCGCCACAGTGGATTAGCATGTCCGTCACGCCAGCCCAGCAAAACAAGTCTTCCGTGGGCCGAGCCGCCTGGTGGGTTAACCAAGTGGAGCGCGCTAACTGCGATGCGTGGGGCGGACCCAGAAAGGCGCGTCTAGCCCTTGCCCTGACAAGTCCGCAAGAAGCGCGCTGTTAATTTAACGCCACAGCACCTCACCGGTCACCTCGGCTATGTTGCATCTCACGGTGAAGACAGAAGGCGCAGCAAATGGGGCTGCAGCTCGGAGCATGAGCTCAGAGTGACTTCCTAACTGTGACAGAGCAATCCCAGCCAGGACAGTGACACCCATGTCTGGCAGCTGAGGCAGCTGTAATTGCAGGCGCCCTCTGGCCACTGGAAAATCAATACCCCTTTAATTGTGGTTAACTGCCGGCCCAGGTGAGGCTCCAGTCCCGGTGCTGTTGGGCTTTGTGGTGTATGTGTCCGCACCGCATGCCTGTCGATCGATCTTAACACAGCTCCATGAACAGCCTGATATATGGTGCTGGGTAAAGGACTCAAAGGGTCACCTCACATGGCCCAGAGCCTCCCTGCTTTTGCAGTCCTAGTGAATCCCTCTATGAGAATGCACACCAACACAGAAGGGTAGCATACTACCTTATTCACAGCACTGCATTAGTTATACACCTCACAGACAGTATTATCCAGTGTACTGTACAGCTTCCAGTGTTTCTCTCCACTTCAGGAATGATGTTGAAAAGCACAAAGCTCATATCTCTCTTGGGTTTTGAACCCACAGCCCACTCCCACTGTATCTGTCAGTGCCCAGCTGGATATTATCATGTCTGCTTATTTCACTTGAGCTTCAGGCTGTGCTGTGAACATACAAAAAAAGTGGTTTGTCTTTCCGATGTACATCTTCCATACTTTGGTGGAAACTGGGCAACCAACACTGTTTCTGCGTTGCTAAGTTAAGGCTCTGAGCTATTTTACAAGCTACAGATCCCAGCAAAAGACCTCCCCCACCCAAAAACGCAAGACTTGGCAGTGCCTCCTGCTTGGATGCTAACAATGCCTGCAAAAGTGCTAAAAGGCAACCTCCCATTAAGATATCGATGGCAGCTCCTTCAATACTAAAGATCACCTTGTGTCTATATCATCCACAGTTTTGGAGGCTTGGAGCCTAATTGTAACTCTGTCCCAGTTTCCAGCACGAAAGCAAAGAGCTTTGAACTAATATCCAACCCAGATAGCTCCTTTAAACCAGTAAAGGCAGTTCCACTGAGATGAAATCACAACAAGGCACCACCATTCTTCACCTCCATGTCCAAACTAAATAGTTTGAGCAAAGAAACAGTGTACAGACATTCATATACAAGCTTATTTCCTATGTATCAAAAAAGGTAGCAGTCAGATACAGCATATGTTGCTGAAGTACCTTAGTTCAGATGAGACCTGTTTCACTACGTACCTTGTGGAGATACAAAATCTGTGAATTTAATTTGCAGGGAAGGGGTCAAAGTCGTGTTAGACTTGAGAATGTCTTACATCTGATTTAGGATGGCGGAGGGCTTGAGAAACGAGTGATCCGGGAGCCCCGCTAACCCCCTCGCCATCTGTCATGCAGACTCTCCTAAAGCTGGAGCAACCCATCAGAGACAAGGGGCATACGAGCCCCCAGGACCAGAAGGGGGGGTGGTCCCTGCACCCATGAACCTCGGCACTGCAAGGGCAAGATCCAAGCAGGCCAAGAGGAGAGGACGGAATGGATTACTGCAAACACACCCAACACACACACACACACACACACACACAGACACACGCAAACGCATGCACAGACAGAGCCACACACACACACTCACATGTACGAGCACACAGAAACATGCAGAGGCACATTCGGTCCCCTGTTCTAAATTATTCAGTCATTGACACGTTATTTTTAGAAAATTAGCTCAGACACACAAGATGCTTGAAAATATACAAGTCTGTGAGAGACATAAAGAAATTTAAGCACTAAACTACATACTATCACAATTTTTTAAAAAGCTACTCAAGGAACATAATTGTCTGGTGTGTGTGTGTGTGTGTGTGTGTGTGTGTGTGTGAGAGTGTGTTTTGGGGAAAAATACCAGAGGCATTAAGTTAAACCACACAAAACACAAATATTAAAAAGCAAAACTATGCTAAGACAAGAGTGTATCTGTGCTCAGGAAATACAACAAGAACCAAGTAAGCTGTCTCCATAAGGGCAGGGGTACACGGGTAACACAGCCCCAAAGCAGCAAGTCCCCCTGAGAACATGCATAAAAAGCCATGTGGAACAGCTCTCGTCTCACTAGCCACACACGAGATTGGCTCCTCTTCCTCGTGCAGCAATCCAAACAAGTGGAAAACACTGAACAATCACCTACAGCCCATTTCTTCTGCTGTCTCGCTGCCACAGATCGGCCGTGCACCTTCACCTTTCTATGAACGTGTTAATTTCTATGTGGTACGTCTTCATACTTCCAGCACCTTGACTGCAGAGGCTCACCACTCATCACTGCAATGTTTTCACCTTAAAGCCTCAGGTAAACAGAAGTCACACTACACTTTTTATTGTCTTCTTTACAGAAGGTGTGTATTTCAGTATAATTGCATCTTGGTGGACTAAATACACTAAATGTTATTCCTCCTCCTTGTTGAGTAAAATAAAATGTAGGCTATATACACAGATCATCGCCTGAGCCAGTATAATTTTACAGGGACACTGCTGCAAAATTGAACAAATTATACAATTTAAACAGCAGGTAAAGAAGGAAGGTTCTAAGATTCAGCTTCTTTCTAATAATAGCAGGAGCAGGAGGGATAATGGGCTGAGGTAGTTTACTGCCTGAAGAGGAAAAGACAGAGTAAACGGGCCTTGAATGAACAACTGTGCTGGAGCAACACAACTGTAGAGAACACGCTTTGAATTGTTCAAAATCGTATTAGAAAGAGAATAGGATTCTGGGAGGTTTTTCTTCCAAGACCTTCCATATTGTGAAAAATGCTTTTTGTTATTGGAAACGGTGAAACGGCAGCCTGTTGCTCCAGTGTTGCAAACCTACTTTTAGCATTATCTATAGGCTTCTTCTCATGTTTTTTTTCTAAACAAAAACGTACGTTTCCTTTCAAAGACACATTTTCAAGTTTCTGAATACCAGCCAAAACACAGCTGAGCAGAAAGGAAAAGAAAAACAGCAAATTTGATGCAGCAGAAAATAACACTTCATACATGCATACATAAACACACAACCTGAAACACACACACACACACACAACACACACATTTCCTGGTACAAGCCCAGGGAGACTGAGCACTAACACAATTGAACAGACTGCTGTAATTCACCCCGACTCCTCTCCCGGGGAGTGTAATATCTCCAGTTTTGCGTTCGTTCTGGCTAACGAACCCATTCTGCACACTCGTTTCTCGCAGCTCTATCCTGCAGGGAGATGCCCTCTCGATCCCTGAGCATCACTGCACACCTGCTCTAAGCAGAGGGCCCCGGGCTCCAGAATGCACCACCTTGTTTCGTGTGAATCTGAGCACTCCACGTCAAAGTGTGGTTTTGTAAAAGCTCTTTATGGAGAAGTCTGGTGGTAGGTGGGGCTTACTTCTAAGAGCACCAATGGGTAAAATTATCGTGTGTCGAGTGTTTCCTGGACTTGCCGGATTAACTCCTCCCTACTTGTGGGAATAAGCAATATCCAACCCTCACTCCTCCACAGGTGGAATTCCAAAAATCCGATTGGCTCTTCACTTGCCGTTCAATATTATCCTATACTTACAGGAGAGAATAGGACAGTATTTGCACAAGAAAGGGTGAAGGTGACTCCAATTACAGAATGTGTCATGAGAAATGGAACAACACATGGTTTCACCAGTCTACAATACAGCCTTGAGCTTTCTGGTTCAATCTTGTATGTGGGGAAGGAAGAAAACTATCAGTGACAAAGTGAGCAAAACAAGGTAAAATATACCCATTGCTCTCCCCTATCCTCGCATAGCGGTGGCATACAAAGGGTTAAGGATGCTGCATTCTCCCCCTCCTTGATGGTGGAACAGAGGTCTCTTTGCACTGTGTGGCATCAGAGTCCCTCTAGCCCACGACCCTCTGTCTTGGCAGCCTGTCAGAAAACGCTCTCATCCACCCCCAGCCACAAATACAAACACACAGCTGCCTTGGCACACGCCCTGGCACCGGAGAAGAAGATGGTGCAAAGGAAATGAATAGTCAACAAGAATGGGTACGGGACGTGAATAAGGGGCCAGAGCAAGCAGGAGAAAGAGATGCAGCATATGAGACGATTCAGGGCAGAGGAAAAGCGGCCTGTTTCTGATCTACGACACGGCATGTTCAAGAATAAAAGAGTGTATTTATTTTTTTTTTTTTACGTCTCATAAAATGGAGGGTATATTAAACTTGGACCTCTGAAACACACTTAAAAGAGCTCTGTCACCCCTGTGGAAGTACGGCTTTGATTTAAACCTGAGTCCAGAGTGGCCTGCACCAAGTCAATACATCTCCTGGAATAATTACGATCTGACGTTTTCAATCTGAGAATAGTGGGTGTTGCTTCGGGAGTTTGCTGGATGTATAAATCACCTCCAATCACCAGGAGAGCTGGGGGGGAGGGGCAGAAGTGCACACTGGGAGTGAGGTCCTACGGTGTCCTTAAATGGAGGTGGCAAAGGGAGCTGTATTGGGGCTACTGGGAGTACAAACTGAGTACAGACTAATTGTCTTAAAGGCTCACATCAGAGATGAGGCCCTGCTGCTGCAGTTTTCAAAAAGGAAAAAAAAAAAACAGTATGACAAAAGAAAATCAAGTCCAACACATTGGTTCGGATGTAGCAAAAAGGACATTATTAACCCCAAAGGATTCTGGGTGAACAACTGTGCAAAAACTCTTATACTGGAATAATATGCTTCAATAATGGAAATGCTACAGAGCGAGTGTTTGTCTGCCTGCTTCTCCTATTATGAATAAGAGAGAAAATGCAAAAAAAATGAAAGGAAATAAGAGTCCTAGGTTTTCCAGGAATGGACACAATGACTTTCTGTAGTCATCTGAACTCCAACAGCTGCAAGCACATGGTACAGCCCACTGGCACAATAAGTAAGGGTCTCACATGAATCAAACTTCTCTAAACGTTTTCAAATGTACTGAGGCCCATGATACCTGGGGCGTGCCATCCTACAGCACCCTCTCTCCACCATTCCTCCAGAATGAGAGGGGCCTAAGAGCAGGTGAGCTGAGGATACAGAACAGCTGGAGAAGGGATTATGTGAGGTGTAGCCCTCGTGCTCCCGTTCACACAGGAAATAACTCAAAAATAACTCAGCATCCAACACAAATCTCCTGCTGGGACGTGGGGAAGGACAGACAGTGCAAAGCAAAGGGTAGCGTGCCCCCCTTTTTCGGTACCCTCAAGAGCTCACCAGTGCTTTAACAAATACGATAAAAGAGGGAGGCATCTTCAAGTAGGGCTTGTAAATTGTTTCCATGCAGAGGTTTACAATGCTGGTTGCCTATAAAACAGGATCAGGAGCGCTATGAAAAAAATTAATGAGTTATCTCTCTGTCAGGATACATGCTTCAAATTCAGTAAAATGCCCCTCAGATCTGGTAATAACAGCCAATGCTATACTGTAGGTAAGAGGGTATAATGGTTGCTACGCACTTGGTGCAGCTAATGCAAGTGTTGCTGTCAAACCTGTTAGCTGGGCTGGTGAGGTGGAAACGAAATCTTAAATAGATAATGAAAACAGCCATGTGTGTCCTATCAGCCAACCTTCACAACTGTTGTCATGATGCAAGGACTGCATGTGAAGTGATGCTCGTTAACTGATGCCCTCGGCAGGAGGTCTGTTCTGCACCTCAAGGGCAGCCGCGGCTGCAGAGGGCCGGAGGCAGCCTTCATGGATAGCAGCACTGGCAAAAAGCACACGCTCCAAACCCACTGCTAGCAGGTGCCAAAATGAAGCAGTGCACATCCTCCCGCTGCAGCCCAGGTCTCCTCATTTTATTAGAGAGATATTTTAAAGGGAGGTCACCATTGCCAGCAACTGCATGCTTCCCATAATGCAGTGCTCACAAGCCCCTGAGAAGGCAGCCTTCCAAGACAATGCCATGTCAGTGTAAGGGACACGTGTCCTTGGTAGATATGTGGACAAAGTTGCCTACCCTCTGTGGTCCTCCCAGCAACCAGGCCTCAGTCCCACAGAGCACTCATCTGCAGACGCGCCCTCGACAGCCACTTTCACGCCAAACGGCCCAGCGTGAAACTGGAGCCTCGCCAGACTCCCGCGGAACAATCCCAGAGCCTTGTTGACTTCGCACCCCATCGTATGTCATTGCTGTTTCCCTTTCATGTCCATTACTTGTACAATTACCCAGAGGTCAGTAACAGTGACAAGCCTCCGTGCACTGCTTAACGTTACTAAGGATTATTTCTCTTTTTAGCATGAGCAGAACAACTGCAGGAGTATGGGATTAAAAGACTTGTATTTCAAGCAGTTTTACACATTGTATGTCAAAATAAAAAAGTGTTAAAGCATTTAAATTAATTTTTAAAATGCGTGCTCAGAAAAAGCTGAAAGCAAAATAGTTTTCTGTGTGAATGTAACCACACGGTCTTGTCTTGGTGCCAGAACGTGCTGGAAGAGCACTGTATGCTCCCAGATTTCCTGGTACCTTCTTCAGGACGTTCACTATACCTGCTTTCTGAACTTTAGATGTGATGCCAAGCTCAGTTTCAGAGACATTAATGTGACATTAATGGATAGCATTAGTATTGCAGCAAATGGGCCAGCAAATTCTTTAAAGACGAAAAATAAAAAGCTGAAGTAATAAACAGGCACAAACAGTGAGCGACAAACCTGTAAATGACTATACAGAGACTGAGACGTCTTTGACAAAGACCTTAACTGTGCAAGACTCCACCATGTGATGTCTTCACACTGGGGCAGTGGCAAAAGGTGCTGCAAGAATCCTGCCTCTCCATTAGTCACGTGATTCTGCACACCAACCCCCCCCCCCCCACCCACTCACCCAGTCAGCTGCATCATTACAGGGAGCTTAGTCCTACCACATTAGCACTGAAAACTTCACGTTGGGTTTCAGCGGTTATATTCCGAGAGGTCTTTGTGGAGTGTTTGATAAAATTAAACGAGGAATCTAAAAACAGCAACAACGTAAAAATGCAGCAGATGTGCTGACTGTCTGTAGCTCACAACTGAGGTTCTAAGCTCTCAAACTCATGTCAGAAGACGCTACCTTGCATACACATGTCCACCTGTGCCTAAAATAGCTTCAGCTGTGTCGGTTGCATCTGTCTCAGCGTTACATAATCAAAGGGGCTTGAGTTGTGATATGGACTAGTGATGGAGAGAACAGAGAGAGGCAAAATGTGCATTCTGCACATACAGCATACAGTACGTACATGTATATCTGTGCACCTCTAAACGCGCATAGTACAGTATGAATATGGCTGCGTTCACCTGTGTGCGTGTGGTTTCTTCTGCGTGCCACTATCCATTGTCACACGCAAATACTCCGCACGGGCATGTGTGTGCTTGTCTGTGCACCGCTGCATATACATGAGTAAGTGTCTCTTTGTGTGTGTGCTGTCCTTCATGCCAATTAAATGCTCTTGGCATTGCCATCCCCCCCCCATTTGCATTTTCCTCTGTGGGGCATGTTCTCATCTTTCTCAATCAGAGCGGAAGGGTGCTTATCCTCTGAAGGCGGTGCTGATGTTGGGCACAGGGGGAAGCGGAGCACAGCGATAATCCTGCTGCACCGCCACCTCTCTGTCACTGACAGGCCCTGGATGAAGGATGTAGGTGATAGAGCAGCATTCCAGTTCTCCCTGAATGCCTGGGAGGCCGGAGAATGGAACTGGACTGGGCCAGTATGAAGCACACGGAGGGACGGCTAACAGTAAGGGTCCGTTTCAGTTCGATAAGCAAAATCCACAAAACAGTTAACCTTTGGGAATGTGCAGAGTAAGGATGCTGGTCATAATAGCAATATCCCCTTACATGTTAGGATACTTCTGTGAGCGAACTGTACTGTGTTCACCCAAAGGCTATTTATTAGAATATGCCGTTTGCACTGCCTGAAGCTGTAAGCAAAACAGCCAATACATCACGGACAGTATACTATTAAAATGCATTTTGTACATTTAGACAAGCCACAGCTGTCTTCTGAACTGGAAAAGGAAGAGAAAGATGGACAATGCATTGTAACAATTACGACAGAAGGAGACACAGCAATGAAACTGTGAGAATTTAATGTGCTGTACCACATTGTTCTTGCACTGGTCAGCGTTTCAGTAATCAAAAAAGACCAGCCCTAAATTCACCCAATCCCTGTAGCCCATGAGGATGCCTTTCCTACAGTACTCACCTTACAATGAAGAAATAATGGTACAGAAATATTAAAAAGGTGCCCCCTCTGTATCTAGGCACAGCTCATTCTGCCAGTCAAAAGCTTTTCTTGTTGAATAGAATGTGAGATAAGCCACTCTAGCAGGATCTTCACTGAGCTGCAGCTGTAGGAGTGGCAGCATTGTGGACACCAGCACTGCATGCCTTTTGCCTAAGTCCTGAACCAATCAGGTGCTCAGCCTTGAGTTCCTCAGCCAATCAGCTGCTTCAATTTTCCACAACAGGAAATCTCTTTTGACCAATGGATGAGTGTTAAAGGTATTTTTTATAATTTGTAGGCAGCATGGGCTTTGCGCCCTAGGCTGCAAGGGACTGGCTCCAGGCCACCTGTGACCCTGTAAAGGATAAGCAGTTGGGAAACGAATGTATCGATGTGGGCGGCATGGCAATGCAGTAGCCCAGCAGTTTGAGGAATTGGAACAACATGCTGATTACCAACATGTCCAAGAAAGAGCACCTGGACAACAATGTTCAGAGTTGAGTTACAGGGAAAATAAAGACTCAGTGTTCTTGCTCATATAATGTCTACAAGCTTCCATTCCCCAGGGTCCAATGGTTTACAGACATGCATGTGATTCCAAGTCCTGAAGATAACAATGAGTTGGCGAATGTGAGCAAGCAGGACTTATCTCTGGAGAGCTCATTTATCTGCATATGATCAACGGGTTAATTGAGCTGAAACAAGGCCCCGGAGGGTAGCCTTGAGGATATGAGATGTATTACACAGAATCTCTGTTCCACCTGCGTGCCCCTGGTGGTCACAGTGTCAGAGTCCCAGATTGGTCCACTTCATTCTGGCCTCATTTCTCCCTGGACATCCTTAAGGTCCGTGGCCACCTTTAACACTATTCTTGGAAGAACTCACCTTATGTCCAACTCAAAGGTCTTCACTGATTGCTGACATTAATCTGGGGTGTACCGTTGTAAATTTGGCATGGTTAGACAGCTTTTACTTTCACTTTGTTTATGAACTTCTGATAAATTGTTGATTAAATGGCTGATACTGAATTTTTTAAATTTCTTGTGTACTGTACAATATTTTCAATATGAAATTAATTTAACAACAAATTTTGATATGATAAAAAAAACACCAAACACCTTCTAAACCCCTTTGCCCCTAAATGTGGATCGATCACAACAAATAAGCCTATGTGAATCACATCACGAAAACCATTCTCATGCACCAAGAAAACAGATTGTTAAAGTTGGAAGTGAAATGAATGTGGAAAAGAGCTGTTTGGTAGATCTGAGTGTGAATGTTGACTGAAATAACATTGGTGGGACACCTGTCCTGTGATGTGGCATGAAACATCCAAGGACACTGTAAGTGTATTAAAAGACAGCTAATTAATTGAATGAAAAACAAAGCTCAGTGATGTTTTCAGCACTTAAATAGTTGATTTTGGCACTTAAACAGTGCTGTCTTGCTGTTATTGAAGTACCCTTCTTTGTGGATCTTTTGTTTACCTTACCCAAAAAACATTTTCACTTGACTCGCGGTCGGGAAACCGCGAGTCAAGTAAAATTATGTAACTATGTCTTTTGGGGTAAAAAAAAAAAAAATGTTTTTTAGGTTCTTTTCCCTTGGGTATGAATCACGTTTTCCAGTAAAAGCGATCATGGGTTTATCCCCTCAAATGGCACTATTCCATTGAAAAATGAGACAATTCTGCTCACTGCTCTAACGGTCAATGCCACTCTTTTTCCTTCCTGCTTCTCCTGGAGTTTACATTTAGGTTGAAGATCATCTGAGGCACAGGCAGCAAACAGGCCCACTGGGTCATCAATGCAGCGTGCTAGTGCTATGCAGGGAGGGCTATAATTTCCCAAGTCTGAATCTGGCCGCTGGACTTCCAGACCAAGCGACCGTCTTGCTCCTTTGGCCGATGAGACTTTGCAATTCGTACAGAATGTTATTCATTCAGGAAAATGTGGCATTTTCTTGATCCATTAGCACTACATCAAACATTCACTCAACAGCGAGGACACAGATGGAGCCATGAGCGACAAATGGCTAACGCTAACGTGTGGAGAATGGGAACGCTGTCGGCTCCCTAACAGCGCGTCAGTGACAGCCAGCTGAGCCGAAATGAACAGCAAGCCGTATCTACACTTCAACATCTCAGAGACAGACAGCAGTGCTGTCCCAGGCCCAGAGGCATGCATTTTCCCAATGACTCTGACAGTCACACTGACTCCTATCATTTCAAAGCAGAAGCTTGATTTTCATAATAACAATCATGAAAAAATCATGTATAATTCACTAGGACCTTCACTGGAGTTCCAGGCTTGGGCTCACAAATCTTCTTTATGGCTATTCAATAATGCAAAACATCTTGCATTTTGGATCTGGCAGCCTCATCCCAATTGAAGGGATTCGTTTCCAATTGTGCACATGGTGCATTCTAAGAACGTCTTTATCCTGGGTTCTCTGCAGACCACTTGGGGTTACATCACCTTTGTATTAAAAGGTTTTCTTAACAAAACTTTGAACTACCAAGATTCAAAATGAACCAATCAAGATCTGGATTGCCATATACTAGATGATGAAAAATGGTTTATCCAGCTCCAGCAGGAAACTAAATTTACACTGCCATGTCAATGTTTTGTTAATGAGCTGCGCTCAGCTTACCATTAAAGTAACAAGATGAATTAATGAAGTGTAACCGACAGAAAGAGCACACTGGTTAGCCTACATTACTGACTGAACGCTGTGCTACCTCATATACACCTGGGTCAGGAGAACCGGACACCCAAGATATCATCCCAGGACTGTTATAAAACATCGCCAGCAACATCACATAGACTGGAAATCATCAGACTGGAAGGACTACACGACTTCTTTCACTCAATTATTTCTCACCATTTTAAAATCCCTCAGTCATGAGCATAGAGTTCTCCTGTTTGAAACATGAACATATTAAGGTAACAATAATCATTAGTAAATCTATCACCGATGATTACGATATAGGGCCATGATTAACTGACAGTTCTGTACCCCTTGAGCTGTCTCACCAGCTTGAGCTATGGTCTTCATAAAACTCGTGGTATTGGGCTAACAAATTATGGCTTGTAATAAAGATCTTCATGACTACTCGTGTTAAAATGACAATAAAAAGATCAACCCCTTATCAGCCTGGAAAATTGTCATCAAAGCTGAAAACACACATTTCCACAAAAAGACGCTTGAAATTCCTCATATGATTTTGCTGTTTTAAAATCAGAATGTATTTCCATTGTTTAAGAAGTGCTAATCCTTTGACCACAGAACCACAAAAGGAAATGTTTTTGTCCTACGTCAGAACCCCCATGAGAGATCATTGATAAACCTCCCCACCATTATTAAACAATTAGCTCTTTGAAGGCTTAGCACCACATTGGTGTTACTGCTCTTTACTCACCTTCGGCAGCTCAAACCCACTAATGTAAAATAGATAAATAAATAAGTAAATAAAACTATGTACCAAACAGACACGGGTTCTCTTTGATTCTATTGTCAGAACTTTCGTTAATCTCTTTTGGCGTCAGATAAAATCAAACTTTGACCCATCTAGAAACGGCAAATTTCAAAGCCCCCACCGACGCCGGCTTATTTACCCTGTCAGAAAGCTTCAGGATCAACTGCAGTGCGAGCTCGGTGTCACCAGTGCTCAGCTGGTGCGCAAGCCGTCAGCAGCCGGCCCAGACACAGTCGCCGCACCGCCGGCTCTGCTCCCTGCTCAGACAGAGCCACCTAGTCATCAATTAGCGCCTGAGACCGAAGAACGTTCTGTTGACACGTCTCAGCTGATGACCTTCACGTAACCTTAGTGGCCGCTTAAGAGAAGAACGCAAAGCTAATATGGACCTTTAACACCGAGTGCAGCACATATAAACACAGGGAGGCTGCTTTCTTGTGTACACCATATCCCACCCCACCCCCTCTGCCCCTGTCCAAACAGTTTCACCTTATAAAACCAAAAGACCAGTGTTGCAACCCTAAAGTTATGGCACAAGACAACAGGTTAGAGCATCTAAAGTGAGTCGAGCTGAGGACTACTGAAGATGTCTGTCTAAGCCCCCCACTATTTCATGCAAGATCACCTCTTACTTCTGACAGCAGAACCGGTATCTTCTTACAGGGCATCTCCATGGAACCCCCCCCCCCCCCGCAGCAACACAACCACTCTGATTAAAACTGCACCAAACTTTCTACATTATTAATACCTAACAAAAATTTTATGAAAATAATGCTCTTTAAAAAAGTCAAATGTCAACTACTTTTGATGTAACCACTTTTATGCTAATGCCACCTGTTCAAAACAAATAAAAAATAATTAATTTAATTACTTAAGTACAGTACTAACACATAGGAGAATTAACATGAGAAGTAACAAATGTGGGAAAACCTGTGAGGAGCAGTAATACCGTGTACATTAAAGCAAGAGAGTATTGTCTTTCTGTAATGACCTTCCCATCTATTAAATATCCTATGCTAGACACACTGTTACCCATATTTCTTAAGGACAAAGCTTGTTTTGTTTGTAGTGAATTCCTCCAGACAATAAGCCTAAAAGGCCCACACCAGCCCTTCATACAAAGATGGACATGTTAGGGCATCGGTATTGTGGGCCGCAGCCTTTCTTAGGGCTACACCTGTCTGGAGGGCAAATCAGCACCAGGAAAATAAAGGCGCGCACACGCACAGACAAGCAGGTGCTGGAGACGTCATCTACGTGCGTGCGTGCACAGGTACACACTGTGTTGGTGATACGAGATTACAACAGATTGCGATGTGCGTAATTGTCCAATTGAGTGTGCGTGTGTTTGTGTGTCCGCGTGTGTGTTTGTGTGGGCAGCTGATGGGCTCAATTCACAATTCAAGATGTGTCCTCCCTCCCCTCTCTGCTTCGCAAGGATGAATTAAACCTTAAATAGCAGAAATTGCCATTCAGTGTAAAATCAATTAAAAGTGATGGCCACCGATATCGTGACATAGGCGATCGGTGTTATGGTGCAGACGCAGCTCAGGAAATGAGCATTCAACACAACTAATGTTAACTATCAATGAATGCGGGGGAATTATTAGATAATATGACGAACACTGCCAAAATTTCATATGCAACTCCGTTTTAGAGTATCTAAAATGGAAAGCCAGGCGATCTGCAAAACCTTACCGATTCCGTATTAATTGCAAAAAACATGGAATGCACACATCTGTCACTGTAATTATGAAATTATTCGCACAGATTTTTGTATATGACATGTTAGCAACTAGAAACAACGGACAGATTACAGCAAATGTCCGTTAAGTAAAGACACATTACAGCATATATCCATAATAAACTTGAAACGTTACGCTTTTACGACCAAGTAAATAGGTGCTATAATAAAATGTGTGGCCGACGCATAACATAAAGGCTGCAATGCATGCATTTAGAAAAACGGGGGGAAATATGCTTACCCTAAAATCCCCGGTTACCACCAACGCTTGCAAAGCCTCTGAAAATTTTCAGAAGAAATCCTTTGCTTTCGTCGGTCTCCGTCCTTTTGGACTGTTTGTTTCTACACCATCCCCTTCTGATTTAAAAATAGCACTTTTCATAAATCAGTCTTGTTCATTCACATCTAATCATGTTCTTTCTGCAACCCCTCTTTAAAAGAGCTTATTCAGTCGGACCGCTTTTCTCTTTTTCCGACAACACCCGTCTATTTCGGCAGCGGTCTCACCACATTTTATATCGCGGTACAGAAACGGATCCTATAATAAAATACAACATATGGATCTGCGTACAGTGCTTGAAAATAAAGTCAATGCATGGAACAGGGCTCTTGTCAGTTTTCTCTTACAAAATTACGTCTTCCACCTTTCAGTTCAGTTAATTTACAAAAAATAGGATGCGTATTGCGGATTTTATATCGTTTGATATATCCGTTCTTTGATTGTTTGTTGTGTTACAAAAATGTATTATTTTCCGTCCTCATACGTTATTGATGTGCCCGGTTTTTCATAATATTAATCGTTTTGCTGCCTAATGGCCATAAATCCATCATCGCCCTGTTCCGTCGTGCTTAGATGCGCTGCCTCCATCTGTTTGCAAATTACAACCCAAGTGAAGCATGTTAAGGTCTTGGTCGTGAAGGTCCGATTTCTGCTGGTTACTTGCTCGGGAAGGATGCTGTGCTTTTCCCTTCGCTCTGCCTCCCTCGCTCTCTTTCGCTCGGAGACGCGCGCGGGCGCGCGCGCCGAAGCCCCTGACAACCGGGCTGCGATCGCTAGTTGATGATGGAGAAAAACAGACCATTCGACCTGCTCCCGTACCAGATTTTATAATTTGAAATTGCTATCTGCTTGTCACTGTGCCGTCAAGGCGGCCAAATATTCACCGTCGTTATTCTGCATTTTATGCGAATGACCCAAACCCCTTGTGTGGAAACTGGGTACCATTCAGCACAAAAAAAGGTTTCTGTTTCTTCTCCCTCTCTCCTCTCGCCCCAGCACGAAGTCTGTCTCAGCTGGTAGATCTGCATCAGGGTGACGTCAGAAAATGTTAAAGTGATACAAACCTGTTTTATCGTATCTAATGACAACACCGCTTCCTTCTCACCTACAGGACATTGGCTGCATTCCAGTTTAGGTTGTGTGCTTTTTATCCATAAGTATTCAGGGCAGAAATACATGATAATTTACATTTTAAAACGTATGTTAAATTTGGTGTGTTAATTCATTCGCTAGTGTCTGTGTCTGTATTTAGTGCATTACTGCATTTATTGAGTACACTACGTTACAGTTTACCCGTTGATATACGTGTTGGAGAATAACGTATTAAACTGAACACAACCGTAGAGCTCAATTGACCAAATTTTGATATGATCAGTGCTTTTAGGCTGATATAGGTAGAGAAAATGGGTTGCTTCAGATCCACCTCCTGCCATATTTCCTCCTTGCAGCAAAAACTAACGGCCCGCCCCCCCCCGGGGGGGGGCGGGGGGGGGGGGGGGGGGGGGGTGGGGGGGGGGGGGGGGGGGGGGGGG
>JABJVR010002507.1:2845-17292 GCA_025773905.1 Chitala chitala
ACACACACACACACACACAGAGTCGGGTTGGAAAATGGTCGCGTAACACACTTTTCGATACAACACACACTGGTTCGCTGGAGCCCGTTTGCACGACCCACAGCACAACGTTGTGCAAACTGCTCCGTGGACGTTTAAATGAAATTTCCTCGTGTTTAATACGTTTATCAGTCCCTGCGGACACACAACATGTTGATACTAGTCGATTAATATGCGCACCTGCGTGTAAATGCATTACAAATACTTGTAATAAAAAGAAAAACGGTGATGAACAGGACGGCTTTGAGAATTGCCCTTGATTACATAATGTAAAATGAGACATTGGAGCACTGTGGCAAATCCAGTTGCAGTGTCAGCAAGACGAAACCCAGTGCACAAACTTTTGACATATCTGTTAAAGTGAAAAATTAAGTTGACAAATTCTGATCAACAGCAGTTAAGAAACTGCTGTGGTATTGCTTTCAGTGTTGTAAAATACTTTTTTTCATACCATCAGTTTTGTTTTATCTGTGCAGGATCAAATTTGGCAGGTTTTTAATGGTGGTATTTTAATGGTACTGTTTTAGCTGTATCTGTTAGTAGTAGAGAGCATCGAACAACTTTGTCAAAGTCACTGATTGAAAAGTATCAACCTATTGACAACGTCTGTCGTCAAGAGCGAATGTCCACGTCAGTTGACCGTTGATCACGTTAAGCGCAATACTCAGTCTTTCACTACTACAGTTTAAAAGTACATTTTCTGTTGTTACAAAAAAAAAACAAAACAATTGGGTCAAAATGGAGGCAGCTGGTTAGTTTTGCACCTCTTTTTTGAGAATTGTGTGAATTGGATCAGGATCCACACACACACACCAGTTTACACTGCATATATTCTCTGGTTCTTATCAGTGGTTTTCAGAAGATGTATATGTTTGTGGTGTTCAGTGTCAGTTTTAGTATGAGAAATGTTTTTGTTGTGCTGTAAAGCAAATGTACAACTTTAAAAACTAATTTTGAATGTCAGTTTAATATTTCAGGTTTTTTAATAGCGTGAGAATGAGCTTCCTGTCATTTACGAAGGATTGCATTAGAATTTTTTCGTGTAGTGTACCTGAGGAATAGTAATTAGACGTTTATGCTCAGACTGACTTTTAACCCAGTTTTTTGGTGTTTGTTTTTCAGTTGTACTCTTTGAATGAATACAAGCCACCAATATCCAAAGCAAAGATGACGCAGATAACAAAATCAGCTATAAAAGCTATAAAAGTAAGTATTTCTTGTAAATGAAGAGAAGTGACGCATACACAGATTGTGTGCCCACATACCTGAACACCCAGTGGAATCTCTCATCTTGCATCGTTTCCGATGCAGCAAGCATCTTCCACTGTGCAGTAATGTTAATTGAAGGAACACTTTTTGGTTTTGCCAAAATACCATTCATGTCCCCCACATAATAAAATTTTAAGCAAAAGTTTAATGTTTAAGTAGGTGTGTGGAGGTTTTATCAGCTGCAGGGCTGCACAGTTAGTCAGAAGTTTACTTTTGCGTTCATGCCTGCCAGCCAACCAGAAAACAACCCACCTAGTAAAACTGTACGCGCGTTAGCGTTGCAACCATGCACACAACAGGTGTTGCTGTACAAACATAACGTTAGCGTTAATGTTTCTCTGCTTTTGGTAAGGTAGTGGTTCAGCACCAGGTCTGTCCACTTCATATCACTCAGGGTAAGGGGTGGCAGTGCTGTTGCAGAGGTCTGAACACTATGCAGTGATGGACAGGAAACGTACCTGAGATACAGCCTGGTGGCTCAATGGGTAGAACATCAGGCTGGGATGTGGAAATCTTCTGGTTTGAATCCCAGCCTGACCAGGTGTGTCCTTGAGCAAGACACTGAAATGCTAGCTCCCTGGGCACTGCATGTGGCTGCCCACTGCTCCCATCAGGGGATGAGTTAAATGCAGAAAAGTAACTCGGGGGTTAATAAAGTATTATTAAAATTTAAAAAGTATATATATATATATTGGTCTCATCCATCTGTTACCCTGCCAGTTGGGCCGCCAGGAGGAAATGGCTTGCCACAGTTGAAATGATGTGTAGTGTTTCGTACGCTGGAGCAAAGTGACCCATATATAAACACAGACACAACAATCGTTGGTGTGTGTCTATAGACAGGTGTTCAAGGGTCCGTGGCAAGTCATATGGACAAATCATGTTGCTTATGTATAGGACCTCGAAAAGGCTGCTTGTCATTTGCATCTTTTTTTCGTTGGTGCAGTGGTGTACATGATGTAACTAGGGACACTGGTCTTTGGCCAGTCCTTATTGTAGTAATGCTGTCTCCCAAGGTAAAACTGAAGAGTACGACCCTTCTTGCAGTTGGTGAATGACAGGTCTTTAAAAGGTTCACGTAATCCAGAAATCCCAAGTACGTCTGTGTGTTTGACATTAGTTGTGGGTGGTACGTAGTGCTGGGCAGTATAATGACATTTTATCGGGATTGATTCCAGTTGTGTCCACAATATGCATTTGAAAGTTATCACATGAACCGTGACACAAATCCATAGTTATGTATAATTATAACTGTGGAATAAAGCAGCAAACGTCTGTCATGCAGTCCCTGATGTTTTCAGAGGTTGAAACACAAATACAAAAAAAGTTGATGTGAAACAAAACAGTTTCAGGTTGTATAATATCCACGCACTGTTTGTATACATCTGTCACCCTGTCTCAGTGGACCTCAGTATAACAACTAGATTAGTCAGTCATCTTCTGTACCGCTTCATCCTGTTAAGGGTCCTGGGGAAGCCTGGAGCCCATCCCAGGGCATGCGCGCACACACACTACGGGCAGTTGAGACACACCAATCAACCTAACCTGCATGTGTTTGGACTGTGGGAGGAAACTGGAGAAAACCCACTAAGCAAACTTCACGTACACAGACCCCAAGGCAGGACTTGAACCTTATGCCTTGAGGTGGGAGGTGACAGTGCTAACCATTACGCCATTGTGCCATTTTGAAGTAAACTGTACATATTAAAACAAGGAAATCGAATTTACATGGAATCTTGAAGTAAAATTTAATGGTTGTTTACCTACCATCAGACTGCAAAAATACTGCACTAGTGTCATGCAAGAGTAAACAGCTCATAAGTGGGCAGCATGACAAAGAATTGGTTCTAAAAAATGGTTCTGTTTCAATTGTTTGGAAATGGTTTGGATTGACAGCATGACACGGCCCAATCTCCTGTGATCTGCAAACTTAGCAAGCACACTGTACAACAGGTGGCAACTCTAACTTTTTAACCACCTGAAATCAAAGCACCCAAAAAAACACGAGAAGTCTGACTGTGCATACACGGACAAGCATGTTTTCCTTAGCAAGAGCATCTTGCACACACTGAGGTAACCAAACAGATTCAGGAAGGTCTTGCTGACTGAAATGGTACTAAGTGAAAACACATTTGCTATTGAATCAGTTCCTTTTATAAGGATTTTGCATTCATTAACAAAGTTTTATCACTATAATGGTACATGCCATGTTTCTTGGAAAGATACAGTTGTCAGTTAAACGGTTAAATAACAATACTACCTGCATGCCAGTTTGGCTGGTTTGTAAATAAAACATAAACAAAAAAATCATGATCTATATTGTGAATCGTAATTCTTATTTAAAATACTGTGGTATATTTTGGCCATGTCACCCACCCCTATGTGACATACTGTGTCTAATAGCAAAAGCCACTCATTTATATGTTTTATATATGCCTTTAAAACAGTCCGAAGCATAATGAAAATTTCCTATACATGTTGTTTTATTGTATGCTCTTAATAGGACTGTAAGTGTATTATGGCACCATTTATCTTGATCCAAAACAAGTGACAACGCACAGCAAGCGTGCAGCTCCATACCGTCATTTCTGTGACATTTTTAGTGTATGGTCAGGTGTATTGGTAACGATTATTTCTGAAAATATTAATATAGGATTCATTTCTAAAGATCCATAATATAAAACGTACTGCTGGACTAATCTGTATTATGTAAATTGTGATATCAGGAAGTTCCATACTACTAGTGGAGTTGGCTGTGACAGCCATGTACACAGGTTATGTAGTGCGACTGCAAGTTCTATATCACTATCCATAAAGTTGTGTGCGTTTCTCTATAAAACCATTTGTTGGATACATTTTTCAATGTTGCACTTAAAATTGCATGTGCATTAAAGTCAACTTCCCTAGAAAGTATCAAGATAAGCGAGGAGGAAATTAATATTTTAGAAGGGGCAGATTTGAACTCTGCGTTCAGCTAAAAAATAATAATCTTCATTCAGTATCTATGTTTGCGAAATGCATTATGTGCATTTATTACACCACTGAAATGTGGAGATTCTGATTATCAGAAGTTCCTCAAGGCATATAGTTTTTTTTTTTTTTTTTTTTCCTTTTTTTAAAGTACCTCCGACTTGTTGCCCCGGTCGGCAGACGTCGTGGTGCCCCTGTGTTGCAGTGGCTCCGAATGTTGAGTTTTGGGTTGTGATGAATAGTTGCAGTTGGCTTATTGCTTTAGATATGCAGTGTGCAAGTCGTTCTGTTTGTCTGAAGAGACTCGTTGGTTTTGCTCAAGATGATGATTGAAGGTTTCCTGGATCCTGACTGTTAGCGTGAGCACAGGCTGGGACTAATCACGTCTGTCTCTGAGTCAGATGCCCTTCAGTTATGAACAGTGTGACCTATTATGGCAGTGCCAGAACTGTAGTGATTTAAACAAAAGGTTTCACCTTTGTCTATATCTGCTGCATGAACTTGGCACGTTACACGAGTCATATTTTTAACTTCACACTAAATGTTGGAAGCATTTTTGTCTTTTAGTCAAAACCCTGGCAGCTAATTTTTAAGAATCAGTTTCCAGGCAATTGTTTACCTAGCACGGTAAAAATAAACAAGCATTGGATGAAACACTTAATAACCAGACCTTTATGCACTGTATACTTGTTTAGTTTTTGTTGGTTCTATGTTAGAACAAATTAGTGTCTGCCTTTCACAGTGTTTTTTCCACTTTACCACTTGCATTGCCCTGTTTACACATGATGCAGTCTTGTAGGTTGTTTCATTCACAGCTGCTCGTTGATGAGAGCAAGTGAGTCATGTCACGCTTGCACAGTGAACCTGTGGCCTGGAAAATGACGCTTCTCTCCCCCCTTCCCTCAGCAGCCTTCCCAGCCGCTGCCCCCCCTTTCCAAAGCCCTGAAAGTGAAGCAGGACACGGGGAGTGTAGCCGACAGATAAGGGCACCTACCTCGGCGTAGGTAGGAGACGGGCTGTTTGCCAGAGGAAGATGTGGAGCCCAGCGGGCTGGTGGGCACGTGGCACACACGCAGCACGTACACGTCACACGTACACGCGTGGAGACGTCTTGCCACGTGGCTTCCTTTTCCTGTAATGTTAAGGGAGCAGCTCAGCACCGTCTGCACGTTAATTAGCGTGTAGCCCGGTGCTGCTGCTACTGCCATTTGTGGGTTTTTAACATCAGGTTTTTGTCTGAAATTGAGCTCTGATTAGCACAGGCTGCTTTATGCTGTGGCCCCAAAGCTGCCAGCTGAACGTCTAGCATGACTGTTAGGACGGCTGCTCTTGGTGGTGGTGTCTGAAATACAGTACGTGTTTGTGCTTTTTTTTTTTTACTACTTGGTTTTCGGTAACAGTGAGAGCTGCTTAATTGTCAGACATTGATTGCATTTTAAGGGGTATCGGTTAGTGACAGGTTTTTCTACCTTGCCATTGCCTGTGATTGTGTAGTTGACAAGTGGCCTGTATTTTCCCCATTTTTATGAGGTGTGCATTATTGCTTGGTTTGTGGCATTAGAGTTTTGAACATTTCTGTGGTAAGGTTTATGTGGTGTACTTAAACACCTTGCTCTGTTTTGCTGTATGTTTGGAGTAGTTTTAGAGTTAGAGTTCTGGTGAGCGTCTCTCATTCCTCCACTCTTTTGGCTTGTCTTTCCTGCTGCCCTTTTCTGAGCACTGGTACTAGGGCATGTTGACAATGTCAGCTTGTGCTTTATTGTCAGTGTTAACAGCGCCTGCAGCAGGGGGCGTGGTTTGATTCTCTGACATCACAGCTGCGGGCTCGCACACTTATGAAGTGCGTACTTTCAAGCATGTCATTTAAATCACCTTGAAAAGTGCATATTTGAAAAATTGGTGCCATTTCACTTTCATTAAATCAGCATCTTAAATTTTAGGGGGGGATTTTGGCTCCCTATGTCAGGAGAAGACAGCTTATGTTCCAGTGTTGTACGGCGCTGCTGTAGAGATAATTCACTTAATTATTCCTTATTCTTTACCTCAGTACTGAAACTCACTGCAGGACAGCAAAGTGACAATGTTGCTGAAGGTCCTATATCGGGGTACTACCAGCCTTTGAACCTTCTGGTCAGGAGGGCGTGTCCTTAATCACAAGTTTACTGGCAGTCCTGATGGCAATACACATTGGGTAGCTAACAGAAGCATTGGCGTAATATCCTTCTGTTAACATTAGAAGAACAGCTATTTTTTCCAGACTGTTCTTGAGTAATCATGAAATGATTTTTGCAAATATTTTTTAGCTGAACTACGTGAATAAAAGGCCCACTGTGAGTGCACAAGTGCGGTCTTTGCCTTTCGTGCTCTGTGAATGCCTCGTCACGTTGATAGGCACGGCTGTCTGAATTCTTGTCACGTCTGCTGGAGGCGAGCCGAGAGGCAGTGTAGATGCATGCTTTGTAATTTATTTTTTTTCCACGCCATCCGACAGTTTGACAAAAGTCGGTGTTGTCAGAGCAACCTTATGAACCCAGGCTGTGGACAGGCATTTAGTCTCCAGAGTTTTCACCCAGCGTTTAAGGAGTTTGAAATGACACAGACTTCACACAGTGCTCAATTTAGTTTTAAAGTAATGAGGTTGGATTTATCATATCTGTAATGAGTGTTTTGTTAAGTCCTCTGCCACACGTGTGCGTGTGTGTGTGTGTGAGCGTGTGCTTGTTTGGAGTTAATTGCGCAGTGGTTGTGTCCCCCATAACTTGACGAAGTTCTGAAGCTCCACAGGACTGTCTTTGAATGTTCACTGTGCATCACAGCAGCCCTTTCCACCTATCCTTTTATTAGGTGCCTGGCTGACTTAAGTGAATTTACAGGGCCAGTTTGCTGGAATAGCACATTGCAGACTAACGCTTTATAGGACGTTAAACAAATTTAAACATGTTCAGGGATTTATACGTTTCTGACCCTTTTCCAGGGAATGACGTTTTTATTGAAGTTGGGGTATTTCAGAGTTTATGTTGGAGATCTTTGAGGAATTCTGTAGGAGGGGGCAGATACTCTCTCCACAGCCCTGACTAGTGGCCACCCATACTCTCACAAGGGTCAGGGATGAGGCCATGTTGCATCTTTGTCCAGCCGTGCTTTGTATTATATTTGTTCATTATTACTGACACACACCTTCCAGTTGGAGCCAGACTTCCTATAGCTTAGTTGTAGCGTGTAACCTGATCTTCATCTGATTTTATTGGTGTGTTGTGAACATGTGACCTGTCTGCTTGTTCACTTCACTTCGCGATTGGTAAATTCACTGTTCAGGTCTCCGTTCGATGTTCAGGCTTGCATGCAGGAACTCTTCCATCTCATGTGTGCTGTTAGCTGACAGACCACTTTCTTGCCAGCTGAATTACAGTACAGTACCTGTACCTGTTGTCTGTGTGTCCTAGCCTCTGTTTAGCCAGCATGCCAGAGTATGTTGCACAGTGATACATGTACTCTGTGTGTAATGCATGCAAGAGTTACTAACGCTAATGTGCAGCCTCTCCATTCTGCTGGGGCAGCCCTGGTCTGGAGAACAGAACTAAATAAGAGACCCTGGCAAAGGTCCAGCTGAGTCCATTTAATTTTATCAATTTTTGGGAAGTTATCTTTGCTAATAAAGGGCATAGTGCAGACATTATTTTTACGCTGATGATGGCAATCATCTTTGACACTTTCAGTGCAGACAGAAAAGCAGTTTACGGTTCCCCCTGAGGTTGTAATGGAATGGCTTGATGAAGACTTGGTTTTGCCAACTGGCCGCTCTGACATGTGCTTGTACCATCAAGCCACGCATCCTCAGCGAAATGTAATACGCACTGTTATTATCACCACACCTCCTGTGACTGGGCACTTTAAAATGTAAGCCGTAATCACTGGTCCTAAAACCCTCTCGTTTGGAACTCGTGGCAGGTCTGGATCCACGATAATGTATATCCTCTTACATGTTAAAATCCATTTTAAACGGTTTCCTCTGAAAGGAGTAACAATGACTGATATGATAATGACAATGAATAATAATTCTGGAGCCTTGTAGCAAGATCAACTGTTATGAATTTTTGACTTTGACTAAGAATGGGTGGGATTAACTTTTTTGTTAATGCAGATACATTTCAGCCTTTAGTAAAACACAGCGTATTTGAGAACGGTCCCAGTCTAAGATTTTTCAGATGTACACGATTTCTTTACATTTTTGTGTGGGCTCAAGTCTGAGGAGCTGTCTGGAGGTCTGTGCAGGCTTGCTCTGCTGGGATGTACCAGGCCCAGAGTTGGCTAAAGTTGGGACAGCAGCACTGTGGAGCCTGTTCAGTGAAAACCCCTCCCCTTTGTCTGCTCAGTGGGTTTGACTGCATCTCCTGTTATCTTACTACAGAGAGAGTGCTGTGGTTAAGAAGAGGGGACTTCAGGAAGGAGCTGTACTTAGGGCGGGATGAGGGGGAAAGCAGATTAAGGGCAGCCTTGTTTAAAGCATCTTCTGGTTTTTATGTATTTTATATGTTAATGGAGAAAATTAGTACCTTACCAGCAAGATTTGACCAAGGACTTTAACCAGGAACGTCCTTAAGAGACTGTCTCCTTAACCTTAACATCGCTGCTTTGAGAACATAGTTACTTTAAAACCCAGCTGTACCCAGCAGTTTAAAACCTTTGGTGTTCCTCACTGCTGTCAGGGGAAAAAATGTTAATTGTTCACAGAAATACATATTTAGCATTTAATTAAATGAATAGTATTACACATTATAATCTTGCAAACCTTTTCTGAATGGTATTGTTAAACACAAAGGCCTATTTAATGCCAGCAGCTGTGTTCTGCATAATGGGTATAAAAAGCATCTGTTTTATGTATGCATTAAGAAAGCGAGGGAGAGGTACCAGTGGTGGTGCCTCAGATGAAGGTCATTGTGTTCTCATTCAAAACTGCGAAGGAAGCGTACATGTGCGTGTTAATAGGCAACTTCTTCAACCACGGTGCGTCCATCGGCGGATGTGTGGAGAGTTGGATTCCACTCTGGCTGGCAGCTGTCTGAGCTGAACACGGAGGATTTGCTGCGGTCTTAGCAGATTGTGAGTGTGAGAAGCCAGGCGGCACGCTGAACGCTGCGGGTGACGGCGCGTCACACGCATGGCCGGCCACGCTTGTCCTGGCCATTTATGACGCAAGGCGTAAAGAGGCAGGCGTTTTGGACACGGCTGCCGAGTCGCACTAACAGCCACAGTTTATCATTCGATCACCTTGTGTTTTTCTGGCCAGCTTTAGCACACAGAGTGGAAAAGTAAGTCAAGTGTGAGATCTCTGCCTCAGTGCTTAGCCATAATGCCAGCGTAATCCAGCCAAGGCATACGTGACAAACTCGCCCGGGTGCTGTGTACTGGGGGAACTTGTGTCTGTTCTTAGACGTTTGTAAAGCTTCGTCTTTACCTACTTAATGTCTGTGCCTTTTACCGCTCTTTTAGAACAGCTGTGGGTATACAAGTAGGCGCCTTTATTTTGACGTGTAGTGATAAGAACACTGATTTGTTCATGCTAAATCAAGGCAGTTGCTTCCAGCTGGCCGAAGGCTTGGTCAAATCTCTCATTTGTCCCTGCAGCAGGCCTGCTGTGAGCTACCTTACATAATGATTTTCCATAGATGGTAATCACTGTTTCCATGGCTACCTTGTTTTTTTTTATGTGTATATCATGCTGGTGGCCAGGGTTCATCTGTTAGCTCTCTGATTATCAGGTCATGCCCAGTGAGAAAGAGATTAAAGGAGGGGGAGGAACTGCACAACATACCTTTCTAGAAAATGTGATGTGCAACCATTTTTAAAAAAAGCATCTCTGTCTTACACACCGGGAATGGCCACATATGCTGTGCTGCGATAGGAACAGTAATCGACCGGTAATGGTCATGCCCGAATGGTTGGCGGTGGGAAGACGTTAAGAGACCGAGGGTATTAAAATTTGATGTAATTGCTTGAAAATGTGTGCTTTCCCATTGTAGTAAATGGGCAGGATCACACAAGTACAGCATAGCTCATAGGGTGACGCAGTAGTCAATGATGTTGTAATTTAAGGACGTTAATGTGGGAGTTCCCTTCCTCTGTTGTGCTGACACACAGGGGATCTTACTAGCAGTTCAGTAAACTGTGTTTTAGTTTGGGGAGAATCATAACCTTCACAATTGTACAAAGATCTAGAGTTACTGTGTGTTAAAAGTAAGGCTTTTTTGGGTGGTGTGACATTTAAAATGTTAGAATGTTTTTTTAATTTTAGTGCTGAGATTTCTTGCAATACGATGTTCTAATAATCTTGTTAGGCAGTTCCATTCGTTATTTAATAGGATGTGTACGTTTTGTAAAATAAAGGTATGATTTTGAAATTGCAGCCATGTTTTTCTTTCACTGTTTTTGCGCTGGGTTCTGTACCTCAGAGCTGGTTATATCCAGGCAAAGGAACATTTTAGGTGAGTCATGTACAAAAACAAATTGTGTTATAGCACAGGAGCATATCCAAACTGTCTTCCATGAGCTGCTTTGATTCCTTTGATCTAAACAACAGCAGAAAAGTGCTACCAAGACATGCCAGACCTATGCCATACAGCCACTCTGAGGGTACAGCACAGGTCTCTTAAGAGTAGTACGCTGAGTCACAGTTACTGGGAAGAATGGTGAACATTTAGGCTTGTGCAGTTGAACAATACGCTGTGGTGTCTGATGCAAAGAATAAACGTTTCTGTGTACGGGTTCTTCAAATGAGATGTGTACCTTACTGTGGATCTCCTCATAGCCTGAGGGCTTTCTTGTGACTGCGCAATCATGTCTTGGCAGTATAATTCACACTGTTGTAAACATTAGCTTAATGGTCGGCCCCCACCCCACATGCGTGCGTGCATACACACGGGCTCGGGTACTATTTTAGATAATTGTTTTTACGGTGGATTATCTAATCTCTTTTGAAAGGCATGTAAATCATCATCTCAGTCAAGATTGCATTGACTGTCAACTTCACACCAGACAGAGAGGCAATGATTCATGGCAGTGTGTTTCAGCCTTGCAGTCCCTCTCAAAGTTCTCACACTGCTGTGGATGCTGGCTTCCACTCTGTAGGAAAAACTCTCCCAGGCTTTCTTTGTTGCTGAGTTTAAGTTTGTCTGCACCGTTGTCCCTTACAGAAGTTTCTTTGTCTTTTTTTCAGTTCTACAAGCATGTTGTGCAGAGCGTGGAGAAATTTATTCAAAAAGTAAGTTTGTCTCTTTTCCACTCTCTCACTGCCTCTGTTTCCACCCTTAGTGCAGTAATGAAAGCCATGTGACAGAGGTGACAGTAAATGTTGATGTGTTGGGATTTAGGGATCCGCACCGTGTGCCTGCACGGGTATGTCAGCTCTGTTGATTGTTGAATGAGGCATTTGTAGGCTGAGGAGTGCATGTTGTGCTCTGTAGCTTCCTCTGTAAGCATCGGTGCAGCCGTGTTTGTACAGAACAACACTGCAGCTGTATTTATTGAGGTGGGGTTATACCAGCAAGCTGTTGGTTAATTTGGACCCGTCCCCTCGACAGTGCAAGCCGGAGTACAAGGTACCAGGGCTGTACGTCATCGACTCCATCGTTCGCCAGTCCCGGCACCAGTTCGGTCAGGAGAAGGACGTGTTCGCCCCACGCTTCAGCAAGAACATCATTAGCACCTTCCAGAACCTGTACAGGTGTCCGTCTGACGACAAGGTGTGTCCCGCCAAAGTGCTGGTCAAAGCAGGACTTCACAGCAAAGCCACGACTTTAGTTTTTAGCTTTTTATTTTGCTGACTGTCACACCGTTGTGTGAATGTCTGTGTGTCACAGAGTAAAATAGTGCGGGTGCTGAACCTGTGGCAGAAGAACAACGTCTTCAAGAGTGACATCATCCAGCCCCTGCTAGACATGGCCGTGGGACTGCCCCCACCCAGCGTCACGCCCGTCACAGCCAGCAGCACAGCCACGGTTAACAACACCACCCCGGGTTAGTGTGCCAGCCGCGTGCACGCACACACAGGGGGTCTCCAACGTGGATGCATGCCCAGACAAGCAAATGTCACACAGACAATGTTGGGAAGGTACATCAGACACTCTGAACGCTTTAGTGGGGTGATGTACTATGTTTTGTTAGAAATACAAAATGTCATCTGCAGTTATACTGACACCTAGTGGTTAAATGTAACAAATTAAACACGAGGTCCCCCCCCCACTTTACTGTTAAGGGACCCCAGCCACCCCTGTCACCCCTGCTAACATCGTTCAGAGCCTACCTGACTGGGCTTCTCAGATCTCCAACACGGACACGGTGGCAGCCGTGGCCCAGATACTGCAGTCTCCTCAGGGCCAGCAGGTATGTGCAGCAGCCACATCACATTCCTGCCCCCCCCCACCCCAAGCCAACAGTTTCCGGTTTGCATGCAGTTACTGTGTAACTGTGTGTCATTTGCAGCGGCGGTCTCTGACCTTTTTTTGTGCCGGGGACCGGTTTCTTGGAAGACAATTTTCCACAGACTAGCCATTGTGCACACGTGCGTAAACAGCCATAATAAATACAGTTCACCATAACGCTGGATCAGCGGGGGCAACTCTAACCCTGCAGACTTTCATAGTCAACAAACTGAAATAAATTTTTTTTTTTTATTATTATTTTTTATTATTCTTTCTGTGCGGCCTGGTACCGTTTCGCAGCCCAGTGATTGGGACCACTGACTTACAGAACAACAGGACATTAATTTTTTTGCTTGTAGCCTCTGGCCCGTAATTTCCTTATTAAGAAATTGGGGAAATGCATTACTAATTTGTTGAAAGAAACAAACCCTGACACTGAATGAGAGCACTGAACCACGTCGTTGCAGACTGTGCCACCTCTTTGCGTGCGGCAGGGCCTGTCTGCTTCCGGTACAAGAGCAGTGTGCTTGGATGGTGCTTTAGAAGCTAGTTAAAAGCACGTTTTTAATTATTAAAGACGGTCCGTGTTATTTACAGTGTCTCTGATGTGTCCGAGCTCGCGTCCTGCGTGCTGGTGTAAACCGCGCTGCTCTGTCCACCTGCAGCTCCAGCAGTTGGTGCAGAGCCTTCAGCTACAACAGCAGCAGAAGCCACAGCCCTCCTTGCTCCAGGCGCTGGACGCGGGCCTCGTGGTCCAACTGCAGGCCCTCACCGCCCAGCTGACGGCCGCTGCCGCCGCCGCCAACACCTTCAACCCTCTGGAGCAGAGGGTGTCGTCCTTCAACAAGGTCAGGAGCCCGGAGTTCAGCTGGCTCTCTGTTACACACGTGGCCTTGTGCTTCTTTTACGTAGTTTGTGTTGGAAGGAAGAAGTCGGAGAAGAGTGATTTCAAAACACTTCTTTTGTGTTCTTGTGTTCTCCTCCAGAAATTGCTGGGCCAGTTTGATTTCGGGAGCGATTCTGAACACACTGAGGAGAACAAGAAGGACACGTCGAATCAGCTGTAAGCATCCTGGTTGCCATTTTCTTCCCATCATGCTCCGGGGCACTTTGGGATAATTTGATGTGCTTCTTGTTTTCCTGCTTGTGTTTAATAAGGGTCAAAGTGTTTTGCTGCTGCTGTTTTTCTTAACTTTCATCTTTAATTATTCTTCTCTGGCCTCCTGACACGCGCTTAATGTTTTTCTCGTTAATTAATTGGCATCACTGTCAGCTCATTAATGCCCGATCTGCTCGCCTGTGTGCCCTCACCCCCGTGTCAGGCCCATGGTCCCGGAGTCCATCAACAGCTCCATCTTCCACCAGCTGGCCGAGCAGCTGCAGCACCAGAACCTGGAGCAGTTCCAGAAGCAGCTGCTGGACCAACAGCACCAGCAGCAGAAGGTACTTCTCGCTTTCGCCCAGTCCGGACTGGCAGACGGGACACAACTGAGGAGCTGAAACCCAAGATGACCCCATTGTCACACTGTGCAAGATTCATTTTTCAAAGCACTAGTCCTAAAGACTAGTGGCTCAAAGATTTTACTAGTCCTAATAATCGTAATTGCCCAAATATTTCTGACCATAAAACTTCGTCATTAGACTGAGATAATAGAAGAAAAACGCTACAAATTAAGAAATATGGAACATTTATTACAGTAAATTTAACATGATAAAACTAAAAATATATAAAGCTTGAGGCTCGACGAACTA
>JABJVR010002508.1:0-17291 GCA_025773905.1 Chitala chitala
AGATCACTCTCATTTAGGCTGGGCGAGCTCACTCTCATTTAGGTTGGGCGAGATCACTCTCATTTAGGCTGGGCGAGATCACTCTCATTTAGGCTGGGCGAGCTCACTCTCATTTAGGTTGGGCGAGATCACTCTCATTTAGGCTGGGCGAGCTCACTCTCATTTAGGCTGGGTGAGCTGTCTCTCATTTAGGCTGCTGTCTCTTGCCTGTGTCTCAGCTCATCTGGCGCATGTGCTGATGTTCACGGGCAGCCTTAAACTGTGCGAAATTCACCAGCTGTGCTCATGATTTTCAGCCCATATATTAGAGCTTTGCATTTTTAATGAAATGGAAAAGGAAGTTTCATTGCTTTTAAGACAAGTGACATCTGTTGACTGCCTGGAGGATTTGTACAATCTGCTGCCGCCAGCAAATGGGTCACTGTAGAGAGCTGAAACCCAGCTGACCCTCAGAAACATTTGTTAACTAACCAAAGCGGTGAAAGACAGATTATATTTTCTCTGCACAGCATTTATCATTTTAAAGATATTTTTTTGCAAGTAATTTGTAAAATGTTAGTTCAACATACAGGAAATAAGCATTTCAATTCAAGTGTTTGTAACAGAAACAGTTGTTAATCATGGTTAATCAAACTGTTAATCTTTCAGTGACGCCTTGTGGCTAAATGGTATTATCTATCCTGTTTGTCTTTACCATGATTAATTAATTAATTAATTAATAGGAGATGTGCATTTTTTGCAATGAACATTTCTTAAGTAAGGGCTGTATGTTATAACAGGAACATTGCCACGCAGGATGAGGAAAGAACTTCTTGCTGTTAAATTAAGAAATCGACCGAGCAAACAGGAGTTGGAGGATCGGAATATTTTCCCCACGCGCAGTGACCAGGAAAGACAAGAGATACGACAACAGATCGAAATGAAGCTTGCCAAGTGAGTCTTCCATCAGGAAGCCCTTTTTTCTGTGGTTCCTACCTTTTATACCTTACATTATTAAGGTCTTGTTCTGCTCCATGCCTTCCTTACTTCTGATTGGATCATTCTCTGTACTGTCTCCTTTATTTCCCTTGATGCTATGGCTTGGCCCCACCTCCTTACCTCCTATTGGCTCACCAGTCTGTTTCCTGCAGAAATTACTTTTCATTGGTTTACTCTGTGTCTGGTCCATATTTATTTTACATTAGTCGTTCCTAAAGACCTACAGGTCTTTGTTTCATTCTCTTTCTGTGCTTTTACCTCCTCAGCTCTTACTTTCATTTTACGATTTTTAATATTTAGTATGAAGTACTCCTATACCTTTGTAAAATGAACTTTGCTGAATAATACATATAAGAAAAAGCAAACTCCATATTATGGTGATATATAATAATTAGTTGTAAGGATGTTATATGATGTGGCCATTGCTGATGATTTTCAGAGGATAAATACCTTGGGAAGAAAATCAGAGCTTTAGAATGAAACAGAAACACTTTTCATATGAAAATATTTTTTATTGAATCAAGGACAATTTTGAATTAAATTCAGGTGACATTTTTTTGCATTACACATCCATGATGTATTTTGAAGTTTAGCAGATGTTGTGAAGTGAATGGTAGGGTATAATTCCATCGAGGCGCACAACAGGGGAGCAGGTGAGAGGTAAAATCATTATCTGAATTGAAAGGTTGTGGGATTTTTAGTGGTACAGTAATGCTTGTTGCAATCAGATTAATAATTTAAGGTATGTATTGTTCTGGGGATACCCTGGTAATTTATTAAATGATTATTTATTGATTTTCTGGGAATGGCCTTATTTCCTCATCTTGTTCATTTACTTTGTATCTGCACCCTAAGAATGTTCTGGATTTTGGATGTTTTAATTGCTACGTTTACAATTAACTACAGATGTATTACACGATTATCTTCACCATTGTGTAACGTGCAAACCATACATCGTCGTACAGAATTCTTATTTTTCACTGATTATTATTTTTTAGAAAAATATTTTCCTGTAAAGCGTCCTTCAGATTGATGTAGAATATGTGCTCAGACAAGAACCTTACATGTGACGAGTCTAGACAGGGATAACCTGGCAAAGATTTTTGAGTATAAAACGGAACTTCAGTAAATATCATAAACTGCTTTTGCTGAGTCGCAGAATTATCTTTGTTTTATGTGTCAAGAAATTAAGTGCGTTTTCCAGCATGCAATGTCTTCGGTAACAAACCTAACAAATATCTACAAACAGGTTGTGGTACAGAAACTACATCAGTGATAAGACAGGGATAAGACAGGATACACCAGTGATGAGACAGGATAAACAGTGATAAGACAGGGGGTGTTGGGTAAACTGGTTTTACAGTTTGTAATATGAATGTGTGAATTTTGTTTTTTTAGTCGTTTGTAATGACACATCTGAGTAATCATAAAATAGGTGCTTTTGTTTTTGAGATTATTTCATGTCAATTTTGAGCGTTTATCAAACATGGACAAAATATGGAAATACATTGTATGGGGCACCTGTAACTTTAGTTCAATGCAGGTGTGTGTCAGAGCGAAATACCACTGTGGAGATATTATTAAAATCTCCTTTCATTTAAAGACCTTGACCTTCACCTGGAAAACAGATTTCAAGATCAAAGAAGGAATGTTTTACATATAAATGTGGATGCGTTTTTTTCCCTGCTGTATGCTAATTCCTGCAGAGAACCGTTTCCATGTGCATGTTGTAGATCTCAAATTAGCCTGTGATTATCTCTTAATTGTTGAGCAGATTTTTAAAAATCTATATCATTATGTGGAATGTAAGAAGATGTAGATCACTTTCTAAACCTTTTGGCTGTCTGGTTCACTTCAAAACATGTAGACTCACATTCATGCAAAGCCCACAGTCACATAGTGAGTAACAGATGCTAATATTTTTTCAGTGTTGTTCCCGTTCTTGTCTATTTTGGGCTGTCGACACTACAATTTGTCAGTACATGGTCGAGTCCAAACCTGCTCATGAATATGCTCCAAACCTGCAAATCAATCATGAAAAATGAGGTGATACACAAACACAATGTACAGAATAATTCTGTAAATTCTCAGAACACGCTGTACACCCTCTGCATGTGTATTTGTTGCTGTGGCAATGATGACAGTGGCAATGCATTGTCCTTGCCAACCAGTTAAGAGGTGAACGTGCTGGTTAGGAGATTCAATTCTGTGATGCTTTCATGCAGCAAGTCCATTGTTCTAACACTGGCATGTCACAAATGCACAGTCTTCCTAAAAAATAAAAAGATATTTAGCTCTCTCTCTCACGTTTACATGTGAGTAATAAGAGTGTGTTGATCTTGTGAGCCAACAGCATGTGCTCAGCACAAAGTGTAAACACAAGCTAGGGAAGAGCAAGTGATATATTAGGGGTTGTGTAAGGACACGCGGGTGCTGTGCAAGTGATATATTAGGGGTTGTGTAAGGACACGTGGGTGCTGTGCAAGTGATATATTAGGGGTTGTGTAAGGACATGCGGGTGCTGTGCAAGTGATATATTAGGGGTTATGTAAGGACACTGAGCGGGTGCTGTGAAGGACTACTTGAATGTGTTTCCTTTATGACTGATATCACTTTACAGCTTTGTTAAAGAAGCACAGAAAGACATGCTAGGAAAAGTATAAATAGAATATTTAACACTGGTTATGGGAGACCATCTGGTACAAATTAGTTGGTATAGAGATTAGTTTCATTGCTGTGCAATGCCTTTTTAAAAATGTAGGCTGAAAGCATACAGATGGATGACAAATTAAAGGACAAACCTGATTAAATGAGTGGAGGAAGATAATGAATGCAGATGCTTCCATACAGGTGCACTGCATGGTACAGCTGAGCAGTGAACATCTAGCCATGCTCTGTGGCGTGAATAACAATGCTGAGCAGGTCCAGTGGCCTTTTTGGATCAAGATGGTAAAAAGAAAATATCTATAAAAAGTGAGTTTGACAGAGGGTTCATTGTTGGGGCACGGATGGCAGGAACTTCAGTCACAAGGACTGCTCAGCTGGGTAGTGTTTCAATAGGAACAGTGACTAAAATAACATCTGCAGTAGTGACTAAAGTAACATCTGCAGTTAGATCTATGGGAAAGACATCAGTAAACAGTGTTGGACATTGTGGTCGACAGCACACACTTGCTGACCGTGATGCTCGCGCATTAGTGCAAGATGTAAAGAAAAACAGAAGAACAGCTGTTCCCCAGGTGACAGAATGATGTCCACGCAAGACGTGATCAGACTGTGTCAGCAAGAACAGTCCTTCCTGTTACTTTATGTTTGTTTTTCCTTCTTTGTCATCTGTCTTGTCCCTAGGTGGTTTTGACTGGCCTTTTATTGGTTACTTGCATGGAGAGGTTATGGATTCATTGTATACTCGACTACTGAAAGTGAATTATCAATAGCTGCAGTAACAGATTAGTGCAGCATGTTGTGTGTCTGCTAATGTAAGCAGCTCATAAATAACTATATTACTGACATTTAATTATATGAAAGGCCACAGAGTGATAACAGAAACCACAAGAGACAAACACAGTATAGTTGTGGTTAACATTCTGAGGATCCCAGCTTTTTATTTTGCGCCTCGTTAAGTGACTGTAGCTAGTTAAAGTGCTGCTGTTTTGTTTGGTGCAGCTTGGAGAAGCCTCTCCCCATCCTCTGCAAGCTAACTAAAGTGTGCTGTTTCACTAGCATATTAGTAAGCATAACTTCATAACTAAGCTTAAGTCATTTAAAGAAATAAACAGCTGATCATTCTTTTAGACAGATTAAAGAACAGAAGAAATTTGCCTGCTGACAGCAAGGCGGTTTCTGCAGTTTTTTGTTGAAAATCGTGGATTTGTTGTTTAAATGTTAAACAAACGTTTTCCTTTTCTTTCTTGTTAAGAAGGTGCAGGCATAATAAGTGATGTGGCTGAATAGATGTCTGCCTCTTCATTGCTTGCTTTTCTCTTTTCCAGAAAGATTGTGATGATGTGCTTCCGGCTGCTTGTATAGCATTGCGTGGTGCAGCCCTCCCGCCCCCCATTGTGTAGCACTGCGTTTTGTGAGACCGTGCCAGAATGCGGAACAGTATCCCAGTGAAAAAAAGGAAAACAGGGAATCCTCAGTTGCTAAATTTAGACCTGAGTGTGGGTGGCAAAGACAAAAAACTGCAACATGCTCAAAAGGTTCAGTCGTGCAGGGCGCACGGGTCACTGTTACGCTTCAGTGGCGCTTTGTCCACACAAGGCCTGCTGCTTCAGCTTCAGTCACCTTACTGCCAGCAGCCCTCAGAGATGTCTGAAGCCTGCAAGCCCAGCTTTAAGGCTGTATTTAGGCATGAGTCTTGTGAATTATGTATGGCCAACTGTCTGTCAGACTTTCCCCTTTCCCTTTTCAAACTCAACCATTGCCCTTCCCACTGGCTGCCTGAGCAAAGATCTTTTTTTTTTGTAACGGATGGGGTGGGGTGATAGTATGTGGTCTATGGAATAGTCTGTCTGGTTACATACAGGATGTCAAATCAGTCTCAGTCTTTAAAACCCAACTGAAGACCGTCTTCTTTGATTTACGTTTCCCACAACAGTCTCCATAGCTTACTGGTGCTGCTGGCACATGCTGTGCATGCCAGTGTACCTGTGATATTTTGTTATGGGGCTGCCAGTGTTTGTATTATGTCCTTACACCTCTCTGTAATCCTTCTCTGTCCATGTGTGTACCTGGTGCCCATTAGGGTACCATCTGAGTGGGATGCCTTGTTGGGATTGCTGGCACCTGGTGTACACCTCTGGATGGGACTGTCGTCTGGGCGATGCCACGAGTCTGTAGAGAGTTACTCCTACACCATGGAGCACAGAAGGACTCTATAGTGCCATTTCCATTCGTAGTCTCCATTACAGACTTTGTATTGTGTAATGTTAGTATGCCCAGGAAGAGCTAGGCAGCCAGTCGACCTTGGGCCCCCAGAGGGTTTTTTTCTCCACACTGTGAAGTTTTTGGTTTCTCTCATTTATTGTTGTCTGGCTTTATCTTTAACTTCAGTCATCCACCTGCTGTTAATTCAGTAACATCTGTAACGTCATCCTGTAAAGTGCTTTGAGGGAAATTGTTGAGAAAGTGGCCTGGTGGGTCAATGGGTAGAGCATGAGGCTGGAATGTGGACGTCTCCTGGTTTGATCACAGCCCAGCTCCCAGGTGTGTCCTTGAGAAAAGCACTCAAACACTAGTTCCTGGGGTGCTGCATATAGCTGCCCACTGCTTCCCCTAGGGAACAGTTTAAGTGCAGAGAACCAATATTGCTGTAACATGTATGTGGAATGTTCAATTTATTTAGTGGCTTGGTGGGTAGGGCATCAATTTTGAATGAGGTGGTTTCTTGGATCAAATCCATGCCCAGTCACCAGGCACTGTGTAATTTTTAGTACCTCTCCTTGCTGTTGTCTGGCTTCATTTGTATTAATTCTTACATTTTATTTATTAATATCTGCAATTCTTTGTGTAAAACGCTTTGAGGCACAATGTAGTGAAAGGCGCTATATAAAAATAAATTGAATTGAACTGAATTGAATTGAATTGAAGACACTTCTTGCTAGCTCCCTGGAGACTAAAAATGGCTGCCCACTGCTCCCTCCAGGGGGACGGGTTAAATGCAGAGAACAGAGCCCTCGTATGTGACCCCACATGGCCATAGAACCTGATTCCCTTCTAGAAAGGTGCTATATAAAAATAACTTGAATAATGGTGGCAAAATCGCGGCATGTGACCAGGCAGAGCGGGCAGCCGTGGCGTAGGAGGACGGTGGAGTTTTTATGACTGCCGCCTGAATGCTCTGTTCCTTGGAGTGAGCATACACACGGCTGCGGCAACGCCAAGTGACACCAAACAGGACCCCAACTCCCACACACAGCTGCTCCTCATCTTCATAAATACACGCTCCTGTACACACAACGCGGACGGCGCAAACAGGGGCTACGTGATTGACCAGCGACAGTGTAACGTCTTCTTTTTTCACGTGGAAAGAAATTGCTCTGCAGCTCATAATTATGAGTGATTGACACACATAAGAGGTTTCATTTGCATCTCATTTAACTACTTTAACTATTGCGAAATGCTCTAGACCTGATAAAATCACCAAAGACAAGGAACGTGACAGATCAAACTTTATTTGTTTCAAATGTGTGAAAAGCTCTTTTATGGATGCCGCCCCTATTTTTTGTGTACAGTGGATGTTGGGAAAACCAGAGTAAACATGAGAATTTGATCCACCACAGAGCACATATTCCCTGAAGTGTCCCTGCAGTGATATCATTGGCTTGTTCAATTTTATTGGCACCACTGTGTGGCTGTACAACACGTGACAGCCAATAGTTGAGCTCAGTGCTGCGGCAGGACAGATCCTCTGTTTTGAGTGCTGAAGTATTAATAGTACTGTGCCGTTTTGTCTGTGATATGCTTCTGAAGGCCAGAGTGATGACGCCAGCGCCATGTTGTCAGTCACGTCACTGAGATCTCCATTTGAATCTTCTTCAGCAGAATTATGCATATTTATGTAATTTTTCTGTTCCCCATTAGGTGACACTACAGAGCACATTGTGTTCTAAACAATGAGAAATGTACAAGGTTGAACCTCATGTACTCTGTGTACCTTCTGAAGGGGATTGTGGAAGAGAATGTGTTTAGGTCGCTTGGATCATTGTATTTCATAAAATAACCATGTTTCAGTCAAGGTGCTTCTTGATATCTGTGATAAATTTTGACAAGGCAGGAATACCGGGAAATACAACCAAGCTGATTTTTAATGGCATGATTATGGCATGGCAAGTGTTTAAGCGGTTTTTTGAGATGAAGAAGGTGGCTATTTTAAATTGCGAAATTAACCAGCTTGTTTTTTGGATTTTACACATAGATGTTAAATATGTCAGTCAGGGCGTTAACTCAGTTGATTTCCAGTTGAAACCCCACACACATTTGAATTTATTACTTTAGCGTGTAAGATCTTCAAAAATTGCTGTGCCTTGTTGTGGTGGCCTGTAAATGTTTGCGTCACTTAAGTAAGAAGATGAAGCAACAGGCTGCTCTATGGCAACGAAGAGTGTGGGAACAATTACAAAAGTGAGAAGATAAGGAGGCACGTAATAGCAATGATTACCTTTATAAACTAAGGAATATGCCCTTGGAGTGCTGTTTCTTTTTAAATGTAGTACATGACTTTTGTCCCTGCAAAAATTCTATTGTTGATGCATGTCTGAAGCATGTGAGATCAGCTCTGTGGCAGCACTCAGTGTCTCTCCATTGTGTTTTACTGGAGAACCTTCAAGAGTTGCTGCTCCATTCAGGCGGTCACAGGATGACATCCTCAATGAAAAGCATGTGGTGCTACTGCAGTGATGGTGCTGATGGTCCTGGTATGGGTCAGTACTAACATATATCCTATGGAAAGTAGAGGTGGAACATATGCCATGCACCAGACGTTTGGAGTTACCAGCCTGCCAGCAATCCCGGATTAGCCGGGTTAGTGTAATCAGTGA
The DNA here is from genome assembly GCA_025773905.1 of Chitala chitala. Classification (NCBI taxonomy): domain Eukaryota; kingdom Metazoa; phylum Chordata; class Actinopteri; order Osteoglossiformes; family Notopteridae; genus Chitala; species Chitala chitala. The sequence continues at coordinate 8,520 of JABJVR010002508.1, forward strand.
AAGCACCACACAAGGTGGCTGGATGGTCAACACATGCAAGTACATGGCGATTAAAAAAAAAATAAAATCAGAAATGATGTATTATCACTCTTTTTTCCTACAGGTGTTTCATAAGAGCCATGGGACCTTCATCATGCTATTAATTATGCATTGGATTTTTCTGTGGTTTGTTAGTGTAATTAGAACATTAAATGCCACTGTCTTGCTGATCACACCAGAACAGTGAGGCGGACTAGGTGAAATATCACCATGCTCACATCCACCATGTGTGCCCAGTAACTAGCTGGGTAGTGCACCTGGCTTACTGGAATACAGCCAGGAGACTAGCACAATAATCATGTTCACAGACTTGCAGAGACTGAGCATGTGCGGAGATTAAGGGTTGGCAGAGGCCGAAAGAAGATGTACACTTTATGGTCTGGATTTTTGATAAAACACCCCAGGATTCTTCATCTTGCACTGGCTTTTAGAGATTGACATTCTTGCTGTGTAGTTGAGGAGGGACCTTAACCTCAGTTTCTTCTGAATGGTGCTTGGCTTTATACATATGCAAAGCCATAACCTGTATTGATTGCTACAGACCAAAGCAGTCAGTGTTTGGTTGAAATATGCACATCAATAGGTAATGAAAAGGGACAATGTGCACATTAGGCCCCTATGTACAGTAATAGGCCTGCAGCTGAAGTTTTATACTAGTATAGATCAAAAATTATTAAAATATAGCTTGTGGTGTATTTGATGTTTTCAGGGCACATCTTAAGAGAGTATCGTGTATTACGTACGGATCTGTAAAGAATGAAAATATTGTTTAATGTCGATGTAGGCGTTCAATTATAAATGCTATGTTCGCATGTAAACAAAGATGTGAAGGTGACAAAGGCAGTGACCTTTGGTGTCTGGAGACGGTCTCAGAGCTTTCTCCACACCCTGGTGCGAGCAAGGGTCAAATGCCTGTTTGATATATCATTGATTAGAGCCCTTCTGAAAACTGAAATGTATTTCTGGCAGTGACTTTTATATCACTTTTTTGATTTTGAGCCTTTGATTCTTTGAAGTCAATGGAAAAAGAAAAAAAAAAAACAACATGCAGCTCAGTGTGACTCGGTTGCTACAGCCACACTTTGAAGAGATGGCAGAGCTGCTGCAGCACGTGTGCCTCACTTGTGCCACCATTCGTACAACTGCTAATGTTATGGTTACCTGTAATAAAGAACAACAGGCAGGCTGGGATGCAGTTTGTTTTGGCTGGCTCATCTGTGCAATGCAGGGTGTGCTTTTACATCAGTATCACACATCCAGTTTTAAGCGTGCACTCGGATGTGGGTGTTAGGTTTTGTTACCCGTCTGCCACTGTGCCATGCCTGCAGATGCTCCGCTGGCACCCAGATCTCATTTCATTTTCATTTTGGGTTATCCCTGGCACTAGCGCACACCTCTTCACGTGCTTGGTGGGGCATTGCCGGCAGTGGCTGACTCACCTCGCTCTCTGTACCCATGCAAACACAGTCCCATCAGCCACTGATTGGGCCGCCCACTCGTTGTTTTAACACGCTGGTGAGTTGCCTGGCAAATGGGACTCTTGCAGATTTAATGCCCCACTGGAGTACTCATAAAGCTAAACGCACATGGAGATACTGAATGACTTTTTTTGAAATTCTTGCGTGTCCCAGTTCTACTTTTCTGTTCCGTCTAGTAGTATGTGTTCTGTGTGCATTTGTGTGTGTGCATGTGCGTGTGTGTGTGATTCATTCTACAAGTTGCACACATGTTTGTAGGTGACATATGCACATGCAGACTTATTTGGTAGCAGTCTTCCAGAGAACATGACAGACCAGATGGCCACTAACTGACATAAAAAATGAATGGGACATTAAAAAATGAGTAATTTTGTTTTTCAGTCTGACTAGTCACGCACGTCCCAGATATGTACTCCAGAAGACATTAATTACCTTTTCTGTTTTGTTTTTGGATATACAAATACATGTTATTGTCTGTTTTGGCAACAGCAACATGAATGTAGATTCTGACAATATAATTTCTTGTAAGGGTGTTAAATAGACAAATAGAGTACAGCCAGAGTGTAGGCATTTGTGGCCAGTGTGCAGAGTTTCCGACCTCACCAATTTTCCACTACACTGAATGAAGGATGTATTTGGGTCAGTGATAAGAGCTTACTTGAAAACACAAGCCTGGAAAGAGCCATTCAAAAGCAGAGAGAGGACACAAAGTGTCCACAGTACTCTGTTAAGTGTGTAAAAGTGACTCGACTGAACATTTTCTGTTCCTTTTAGCCTTCGTGTGATAGCAGCTGTGTTGCACGAACCGTTCTGCTAATATTATCATATAATAATCTAATATTAATTTCTTTCATCTCTTTTGGTCTGCACATTTCCTTGGATAGTGAGCATCCATCTTTTATTTTTTATTTAAGGCTTATTTCCAAATGTCTTTCTTAACGCTGCAGATTGCCCAAATGTTGCCGTTCTGTCACTCACGCTGACACAGTGCCCACTGGCGCCCTGCTGCTGCTGTGAATCACGCCAATCGTGTCCCTGTCTCTGTCACGTGGCTGTGTCAGCTCATCTTCCAGGCTTCAGAAACATGATGCCCTTGTTCTGAACCGCCTTTTCAGTTGACATTTGAATGTAACTAGCTGTAAGCAGGACGTCTAGTCCAGACAGAGGTCTCTGTTTCGTCTTGGTGCTGAGTTCATCTGACTTCTCTGTTATTTAGTGTTTGCTCTCTTGTCCATGTTTAAGGCTGTGGTGAAAAAAGAACAGTTAGTTTTCTTCAGGAGGTGTGGAATGTTTCCTCTTTGTAATGCGGTGTAGTAACAAAGAACCAAAATTTATGTGAAACTATTTGTTTTCTTAAACAAAATATACTTGGATATCTGTGCAACATGTAGGAAACATTAAGTTTGATCTGTAAAAAAAAGAATGTGCATTTATCTACCTTAGTGTGCAATTGTGTGTGTGTGCGCGCGTGCGCGCGTGTCATTTGTTTTTTGTGTGCTTTCATGCATGAAATCCCACTCCAAAATCCTCTATCCTTTCTGTGTGTAGAATGTTGTATGTGGTAATTGGGGATGTGAAGGCAGGAATGACTGACCATATGATCCAACAGAATTGGCAAATTGTTCTTACCTTAACAACTCCTAAAGGATGTTTGGGATATTAAAGACAGTTTTTTGCAGTTTCTTCTGGGTTATTATCAAAACGTTGAGGTTTTGAAAGTTGTATATATTTAATCTTTTGTAATAATTTTACTGTATTTTAAGAGCATTCTGGGCTTATTTTGTATAAAATTCATGCATTTTAATTATTCTTTAAATTTAACTTTTTAAAAGTATGTAATGTTAAACTAACATAAAGAATTTTTTGTTAATAAGGATATGTGGTGTGTAGTGGTGTTTCTAGGACTATACATTGTATGAATAATGTTCAATATAAAGCACTTTGTTTTAATTAATTTTAGCATATTTTTTCCTATCTTAATGATTTAGAGGACGTGAATGGTTAACCAGTTTAAATGTTAAGTCAGCAGTTCGAGCAGGTCACAGGGTCATCTAACCAAGGTGTAGTTATTTCAGTCACAAATGTGTGCCACATTTCTGATGAAGACTTCACTTAGTGAAATCCTTTATCTTCATTAAATGTGATTCTATATGGTATTATTGTCAAAGTATAAAATGTGCCAGTAAATTATTAAATTCAATATATTTTATAGCAAATTTTGCAGCATTGTTACTTATATGAAACCCATATAAAACGTCTTGTTGCACTATCAACATAGTACGTTAACTGCACATTTCTGTGACGATTTAAGGAAACAGCTGATAGGGTTTAACTGCTTATTCAGCTATTACAGCAAGAAACCTGGAGCCATGGTTCTGTTTGTAGAAATTTGGTCGATGGGAAAAAGAGGTTTTGCAAACGGCAGAAGACAGTAGTAGTTATTGGCATTAAAGTTACGTGTGCAACTGTACTCTGCTGCAGATATACCTTAAGAGCGCTCTGAGTGTGCGTGGGAATTTCTCACGCAACGCCCCTTAAAAATTATGCATGAAGAGAAAAAGGAGGCAGGGTTTGGCATACTACTTTGAATAGCTGCGCTGTCAGGTTGCGGGGCAGATCGGAGAAACTGCAAACGCAACAATACACTTACAGCGAGTGATTTCAGTTGTCTTTATTAAGTCGCTTATCCAATTTGACGTCGCCGTTTCAGTAAGCGGTGTAAAGTCAGCGGTCAGCGTCAGGATCAAAGGTGAAGACTTTAAGAAGGACAGAGTGCACGCATCTTTGTCCCTGATGTGGAGCACGTCTCGAGTCAAGCATCATAGTCGGGGTCCAGTCTCAAGATGGGAAGACCACGGTCGTGCAGCTAAAATGTGCACATCACATCTTCTCTGCTTTCTTTATCAGAGATCTCACTTCTAATAAAGGACTATAAAAGACACATACCTGCGAACAGTATCGAGATGGTTCAGAACGTGATATTAGTGTTTTTTCGCAGGAGACTTAGCCAGCGGCCGTGTGTTGAAGAACTGGAAAGTCGAAACATTCTAAAACGTGAGTATCTGTCACTGGATTGTTTTCTGTACCGAAAATATACACGCTCGTTCATGCAAAGTTCAATTTTCCGTAATTTTAATTGAAATTGATATAATGAAATGGAAAAGTGAAACCCGTAAAGGGAGAGTTTCATAGTTTTTAAGCAATTGATTCTCTTTATGGCTTCATTCATATATACGAAAGAAATAAATAATTCCAGAAGTATATAAATTGACATAAAATTGACATACAAACAATTTTCACTAGAAAAGAATATATACAGGCTTAGTAGGAATGCTGGTCCTCTAACATATTAAAAGCCGTAAAAAAATATGTAAATTTTAAAAAATCTTCCTGAAAAAAAAGTTATGTGTTTATCGTGATCATTATAACAGTCATTGCATTTCACAGTCGAAGTAGGATACAAGTAATATTTAATTCCACAACAAATGAAAAGCACATATTAATTCCTCTTAAACTGTGTTCATGAAAACAGTATCCAAGATGGGGTTCTGTTGACAATAAAGCCCTTAGAAAAGCAGAGAACACAGGAAAGGTCACTGCCGCATGGCTTTCTGATGTGACCTTTTAGGGGAAAAAATAAACAGGAAAAAAAAAACACAGAGACCATAAACCCTGGCTATGTATTTTTTTTAATTCGCTACCCAGAGGGGAGAGCTGTGTAGAAATAAGAAAGGAATGCCACATACAGCATGTTTCTCCATTAAAGCAACTCAGCCTTGGCAGCTGACAGAGTAAGGCTGTGGTGGGACGGGGCGGGTGTTTCTGTTTATAGGGCACGCCTGCCTGCAGTTTGTGCCTGTGGCACCTGTAGAGCTGGGCATCAGACAGCTGTTCATTACCATGACAGGCTGCGCGGATGGTCCTCGGGCTCCGAGCTTAGGCACATATTCACGTAGAAGACAAACCCACACTAAAGCCGCCTCGTGTCTCTGGGGGCACAGCCATGGTAAACACGAGCAAACAGCCCTTAGAGAGAGTAGATGCCCAGGAACAGACAAGCTGGTTCTGACAGGTGCCAGAATAAGCACTTTGTGCACCACTTTTTGGATTATTGGTTCAGAAAACTGGGAGCACACTTTTTTCTTGTGTTTGGGTGAAAAGATAAAACAGTAAATGTAGAAAGTCATGAGAGCGACAGCTATGTTGGGAAATCTTTTGTAAGCCCCTGTGTTAAGGTCAGCAGAGCTAGGCTTTCAGTAATCCTACTCAGAAGTGGTTTAAAATAGGAAAGAGCTTAAAAAGTCTTTGTTTCCAGGCATGCAACATCAACAGGAACTGAATGGGAAAAAAAAAGAAAAAAACATTCCATTAGTTCCTCTCTCTGCCTGTGTTGTGCTCTTGTGTCTTTCTGCAGTCCGGTAGTTGATACAAATTTTTTAGTCTTTAGGCTCACTCTGATGTCCAGGGGAAAATGCTGACCCAGATGTGACAAGCCTTTTGCTTGTCACCAGTTTGACCTGTTAACATTTGCGCCATCAAAGGTTAATTTTCCAGTGATCTTGTCACTGTAGTGTTGTTTTGGATGTAAAGTGCATTTGTTGAGTATCGTGGATAAAGTTACAAGCTTTTGCTTGACTTGAATAGATAGTTCAACTCAATACTGACCTGTATGTCTGTGGTCTCTTTCCTTATATTGCCTTCTTGTTTAATTATTGTGATGCTTTTTTTGTTGTGGGTTACAGAGCGGAATGACCAGACAGAACAGGAAGAGAGGAGAGAAATCAAGCAGAGGCTCAACAGAAAGGTACACACATTAAAATGCTTCTGTGAGTCCTCAGTCTGGTCCAAGCCCCTTGTCACACACACACGCACACACACACACACATACACACACACACACACACACACACACACACACAGCAAAATGAACAACAAACCCAGGCTGACTCAGACTGAGTTCAAAAACCTTGACATTGAGGCAGGTGCCGTTAAACCCTGCAGTAAGGACGTACACTTTGCTTCTGGCATAAACGCCTGCTGATTTCTCTGAAAAGTCAGAAATGCTGATTGCTGAGAGATGTGCCATTGTTATTGAAATAGAATGACTCCACAACCACATCAGGCGTCAGATGTTAAAGAGGGGAGCGCAAGAGTCCTGAAATCATTACCTCGGACATTAGCAGACAGCTGATTAACAGTGACTATTGATGTACTGAAGTCATGAGTCACTTCCATAAGACCAGAAGTTTAAGTCCTGTTTGAGCTGAATTTGTAACCATGACAAATCTATTGTGATGAAGCAGTGTGGATGTCTTGCAGTTATATTTTAACAGCAAATTGGTAGGTAAGCCTTGCAACTCAAAATAAATGATGCAATGCAACGGGGAGAGGGGGAATCACATTTTGTGCAAAGTTTGAGGTAATGCAGTTAAGGCAGAGTTAGAAGAATTCTGAGCCAGCAGTTTTTAAAGCTACCCTCTGTTCTCTCAAAGGCTGCTTACCACTCACAATGTGTCCTCACTCCTCTCGAGAAAAGTAGTATATCTGTTCTGCATACAGGCTGATATCACCAGAACAGAGGGACACAACAGAAATCTGCTACATTCAAGACCCTCTTTGTGCATGACACATTGGGTGTTCATGCTAACATCTGAGTGCAACTATAACATAACATACCAACTATACCAACTATAAATATCAGCCCTAACGACATCGTACAGGTTTGAAGCTGTATGAGCCAGTGCTTATTGTGATAAATTTCACACTATAGAAAATGATGAGGCAAAATTCATTTCCTTGTCATGACATACTTGCTGAAGCATACGATTCTAAAAGGTACACTTGGAACAGGCATGGTGTAGGCCCTTTTCTGTCTGAGGGCACCATCTCCCTTTGCCCTTGTTTTTTAGCTCAACCAGCGTCCCACAGTCGATGAGCTGCGAGACAGGAAGATTCTGATCCGCTTCAGTGACTACGTTGAAGTGGCCAAAGCTCAGGATTATGACCGACGAGCAGACAAGCCCTGGACCAGACTGTCTGCTGCTGACAAGGTAACCACTGCAGGCATCCCACCCTCATCGCACTCCCACAACCTCCCCTGTTACCTGTAGTTGCATACCTTGAGGCAGCTGTGCCCATTTTCCTTCTGGCAAAGCACCCCAATATTGACATCATTATCAAAGCAACGTGTGGATCTGGAGAGCAGCTAAAGATATTCAAATGTATGAAAAGGCCGACATCGTGATATTTTAGTTGGAAAACTCCTTGGCCAGATTTTTTAAGTCCTTCCAAGTTTTATCTTGGCTTTTTAATGTGAAACACAACATACCCAGCAACGCATCTGGCGTCTGGGGCGTTAGCTGAACACTTTAACGAGCTCTGCTATTGCATGTGTCCCACAGGCGGCGATCCGGAAAGAGCTAAATGAATTCAAAAGCAATGAGATGGAGGTCCACGCGTCCAGCAAGCATCTGACGAGGTCAGTGTCATGTGCATGCTTTGCTCGCTCTGAGCCTGTTGTAGACAAGGTCAGGGTATGCGCATATATGCAGTGTTGTTTTTTGTCACCAACAGCAACACAAGCAGTAAAGATATAGCGCTGAGCCAAAATTAGCCGGGTCTTGTTCCCTAGAGGTCTGAAATATGCATACAGTTGAAACCTTGACAAAGATAACAAATGGACTCACTGAATTAGCCTACATTCTGCTTACATCGCTAGCCACTTTTGTGTGCAGAAATAACTCTTTGGCGGCAGAGCACATGGTCCACAATGCTGAGAATAGGAAATTGATTAATGGAATTCTTTGTAAACAAATAGACTGCAACACGGTGTGTCGCGCCACCCCTCCCCCCCAAACACCTCTCCAATTTACAGGTGTTCTTCTGCCCCCACTGCAGGTTCCACAGGCCCTAGCAGCGTCTCTTCCGTGAAGAGTTGCTCGATCCAGATCCGCCGGCGAAGAGCTCGCAAGGACCGTTCCGGGTAGCGCGCCCCATGTTCGTGGTTTGTGCGCAGTGAACCCTGGAGGCCGTGTCTCCATGGAGACCGCCACCTGGCAGGGACGTGGAACACTGGGGGCTCCGCACCTGCTCAGACTGAGGTCTCCTGAATTTGCAGAGGGACAGAGTGCAGCTCAGACCCTGTGTGGCTTTTTTTGTTTCCAAGATCCATTTTTGTACGGACTCAAAGGAAGAAAACGCAGCCTCTTCCGTTAACTGAGGGGGGTGGTCGGGAGGGGGTGTGGGGGGGGTGGCT
>JABJVR010002509.1:0-17290 GCA_025773905.1 Chitala chitala
TGCAGAGAACAGGTTGGTATGGAGAGGGATGATCTGCTGTGGCGCCCCCTAGAGGGAGCAGCTGAAAGAGGAAGAAGGCTGTACTATAAACTGCTAATAAATGTATCATATATTATGAGCAATGGCAAAAACTTAAGATTTTAATAACTTTCAGTATAAAGTACATCTCATTATTACATTGGACTCCCTTTGGTAATTCACAGTAATTAACAGCAGACAAAACAAACAGAATAAATTCTTTAGCAGCAGTACCAGAAAAATAAACATTTCAACACAATGGTAAAAAACCCAGTAAAGCCACAGTTTGTCCAGAAAACTGAAAACAAAAAAAATCCCCAGGTTAGTCATTCTTTCCACCCACTTGTCCATATGTTGGTTGCCATAGCACCATGTTGAGCTGGTCAGACCAGACTTCCCTCTCACCCACAACTAACTCCAGCCAATCCTAGTGGATTCTGAGGTGTTTCCAAGATATCTTAGAGACATAATCTGAGCAGCACATTCTGGGCCTACCCTGAGGTCGCTTAGAGAAAAGTCTTTTCTCTAGCACCGTTGCACAGCCCTTTACACAAGGCTGAACATGCACAAAATACTAAGACTTCAATTCAATTCAGTTCAGTTCAAAGAACCTTATTAATTGCAGGGGGAAACTGCTTTGCCTTATTAGCGGCACTCCACTTGACTAGAGAGAAAGAGATGAAAGAGCCACACCTATATAGTACAGTAATACAATAATAATAATACCGTTAATATAGTATATATATATATATATATATATGAGTATATGAATGTATGTATGGTGATTGTTTGAATATAGTCCAGTTTCAGTAAAAGTCCCCCTTGCAGTACGGAGTTGAGTTGTACACTTTAATGGCCTCTGGAATAAAGGATCTTCTGTGGTGTTCTGTGGAGCACCTGGCAGTGACCAGTCTCTGGCTGAACGTGCTCCTCTGTTCATCCAGCGCACTGTGGAGTGGGTGGGAGGTGGTGTCAAGGATGGAGAGGAGTTGGGTCAGCATCCTCCTCTCAGCCACAACATGTAGAGGGTCCAGCACCACTCCCAGAATGGAACCAGCCCTCTTAATTAATTTTAATCTATTAGTGTGTGCCACCTTCATGCTGCTGCCCCAGTAGAGCACAACACAGAAGATGGCACTGACCACTAGACTCATAGAACATCCACAGCATGGTGCTGCAGACACTGAAGGACCTCAGCTTCCACAGAAAGTGAAGCTGGCTCTGGCCTTTTTTGTAACATGCCACTGAGTTTATTGTCCACTCCAATTTATTGTCTAAGTGGACTCCCAGGTATTTGTATTTCGAAACAAGCTCCAATTCCCTACTCTGTATAGGGAGAGGAGTGACAGGAGTTCTGGATCTCCTGAAATCCCCAACTAGCTCCTTTGTTTAATTTATGTTGAGTTGTAGGTGACTGAGCCCACACCAGTCAATGAAGCTGTCCATCACTGACTGGTGCTCCCTGGTGTCTCCACCCTGTATACGTCCCACAACCACAAAGTCATCAGAGAACTTTTGAAGATGACAGGACTTTGAGATGTATGTGAAGTGTGTTGTACACAGGGTGCAGTGTAAACCGTCCCCTGTGGAGCTCCCGTGCTGCAGAGCACAGTGCCACACACACAGTTCTGCAGGGGGACGTACTGGGGATGGCCTCTCAGGTAGTCTGTAGTCCAAGAAACCAAGAGAAATGTTACCTGCATGTTTTTCAGTTTTGCCCGTAGCAGATCTGGGCTGATGGTGTAGAAGGCACTGGAGAAATAAAAAAACATGATCCTCACAGTGCACCCAGGATTGTCCAAGTGGGAGTAGGTGTGGTGGAGCAGATGGCTTTGTCTGCTCCAAGTTAAGGCTGGCAAGAAAACTGGAGTGGGACCAGAGAGGGTTTAACCAGAGGTCGGAGGAACTCCAGTGTCAGTCTCTCAAAGGCCTTCATTATGTGTGAGGTCAGTGCCACTGGTCTGTAGTCACTGGAGGCACTGGCCTGGTAATGCAGTCAGTCATGCCATCAGTGTCCTCACCATGTGGTTTGCAGAGTGCCTCCCAGTCAGCGACCTTAAATCATTCCTGCAGGACAGCATTGGCTCCCTCTGACCACCTTCTCACAGTCCAGATGGTGGCAGGGTGTCTATGAACCAGGAGTTTGTATAGGGGGAGCAGATGTACCAGGCTGTAGTCTGACTTTCCCAGAGGGGGAAGGGTGGTAGAGATGTAAACCTCTTTAACATCAGTATTAGGGTGAGGGTCAGGTATGATGTCATCAAAGTGGCAAGTCGTTGCAGGACAGATCAAGTCAGACTAGGTGTTAGCCTGGAAACTGGCTTTGGACATGGGTGGGGAAGAAGCTGGAGTAAAAATTAAAGAAGAATGAGCTCAGTCAGTCTCACCTTTACACAAATGTTTCTCTGCAAATATCTCCACATTCAGCTTCCAGCAGCTCCTACCAAAGATTGGGGTGTTAAAGGAAACCATGGCCTCCAATGACATGTGGAAGGAGAACCACCATGAAGACAAAAAGGCTGTGTAGAAAACATTGGGGTGTGAAGCAAAGATATAGTTCAGTCAGCTGATGGCCCCACAACTGTTGTGCCAGGTTAGTCCTGCTCATCCCTCAGGTGGACTTCCTGCAAACAGCAGACAGAGAAGGGAGAGGATGCCAAGTCCTCACAGACTGCAGTGTTTTTGAGAGGATTCCTCAACCCCCTGATGTTAACAGTTAAAAACCTAAACCTTAACCTCTACCATTGGAGCAAGAGGGTTAAAAGGTTTAAAAGGGTTAAAGGTTAATGAGGGCTAAAACACTAAAACTCTAAAACAAAAGAGACCCTGGATCTCCCTCTGTGCTGATAGCCAAGATGGCCCCCACCTCACACAAGTAGTCGACACTGTTTGGAAACCCAAAGGGCCCTGTATAGTCCCTAGAAATGACTGTGGAGGTCCTTGAACTCATCCAACATTCTTTCTTTGAGAAGAGGACCTCAGACAGGTGCTGTGGCTTCAGGGGAACCTGGCAGCAGAGCTGCCTTCCTCCAGGGCTTCCTTGTGTTGGGGTCCTTGTCCTTCTTCTTCCTTTCAGTCACCACAACCAGGGTCGTGCCCCACTCTGGCTGAGGCTGCCCAGTAAAACCTGGGACATCACCTAGAAAGGATGAGGATTCACGGGAACCTCCATCATGGGAGCAGGTGTTGGTGCAGTGTTTCACAGTCACTGTGACTTACTGTGTTCTGCTTTTTGCAGCGATAATAAGGCAGCAAAGTTGCACATATAGCATCAGCAACATTGTTCGGTGATCGTAAAGCCAACATTTGAGTCTTTTTGCTTTCTCAGTCCTGACTAAGACAGAGATATATTTTTCTTCAGCTTACAGTCACATCCTGTTAAGATTGTTTTTACTGATAATGTACAAGTGAAGCTATAAGTTTCCATGTTCTAGGGTGCCATATTTAGCAATGCTGACATGTATTTGACATTAATCCTAGCAGAAGTGTAGCTTCTCTGGCTGCAGTCACATTTTGCTCCACATTGGGGTGTGATCAGAGTGCTATTAGTTGTGTGGATGTACAGGCAGGTTAAGACAGGTTTCCTCATGTTAATAAATCCAGTTGGAGAATAGCAAGATGTTGTCAAAAGTGAGATCTGGGGGTCATGAATTAGAGTTGGACAAGACCAGACCAGTGGTTCCCAATTTAAGGTCTGCTGGCCAATAGGAAGCCTCAGCAAGGAGTGAGGGGGACTGTGAAATTTATTTTAAAAGCTTTGAAAAATTTATGAAATTAATAAAACAGGGGCATGGAGCAGTAGCTAAGTGTTTAGTGCTATTGCTTCCTACCTCTGAGGTCACAGGCTTGAATCCCAGGCAGCACCAGTCTGGATGAGATGAGAGTTGTGTGAGGTTGGGCATCTGGCATGAAAACATGGCCCTGCCAAGTTTATGTACAGACTGTTGTCTAGATGCTGGTCGATCTGCTGTGTCATCTTCCTTAAGCCAAAAGAAGGGGGGGGACTAAATTAATAAAAATGAGTAAATAAAGTTCAACCCACAGTTTTTGTTAAGTGTTCAATCACAATACCCATTTTTGATTGATGGCTGTTACAGCTGTGTTTGTAATTAGTGTAAGTTTAATGTTTGTGGGGCGAGTGAGAAGGGGATGATTCAGCAGGAAAAAGAGTATGCTGAGAGGAGATGACTCAGCACAATACTGTGTAAGAGAGAAAGAAGAAACTGCCTGGTCAGTATGACGACAGGAGTGCTCAGAAAATGTCTGCAAGAGAGGGAGGGCAGACTCCACAGAAAACTGCATCACACCTGCATCCTGGCTACACAAGTTCCTAATCATCACCCAGTTACACAAGCTCCTAATTAGTATGGGAGAACCCCGAGCCATGTAGTCCAGCTGGTGTTTCTGCTCTGTCGTGTTTTTGGTTATTGTGTGCTCACAGGTATAGCGAGGCAGCCCGGCATGTTTTTGGCCACATCAAAGTGTTGCTTCGATCAGGTTTGTCAGTGTCTAAATGCGTTTGGGACATATTTTGAGTAAAAGTTCATTATTTTGTTCATATTCACAAATGTTTTTATGGAAGTGAAGTAAGGGTTATTAATTTTGTTAAATATATATTCTGTTAATGTACCTAAATGTTTTTCATTTCTTGTTTAACCGGGTGCATCCAGGACGCTTAAACCAACGCTGTACACTAGCGTTAAAGCTAAGAAAAAATAGCAAAGCAATGGAGAGCCTCAAATACAGGCCATTGCCCAGTGAGAAGTGATGTTGTCAGGACACAGTGTTGTAACATGTGGTGGAAGCTGTTGAGAAGCACTTCTGAGAAAAACCATTTTAGGGTTCATCTAAAAAGCCCTGCAATATCAGGCTTGTCCTCTACACTGGGGCGGCATGGAGTGGCAAGATGGTGGCAGATAAATTTAAAAGGGGTTGCAGCAAGAAAACATTATTATGCTCACACGGATGTATGTGTGAGGAACGCCTCTATGTGCTGTAAATACAGCCAGTCGTCACAAACACAAGTCGCGCTTTACCACAACAATCAGCAGTGTGTTTGTTTGACACTTTATAATTCCTGCCCTACACAAAACTGCAGACAAAAATTAATGCTGGACAATGTTAATGTAAATTTGTTTTTGTAATTATTAACAAATTGTGTGGCAGAGGACTTGTCCCAAAAAAACACATTTCTTGCCATCTGACTACAAATACACAGAAAGAAAAAGATGTGATCATCGCCTTCTCTATGATTGGTCTATAAATTTTACATAATCGTGCTCACCATTCATCACAGAACACAGGAATCAGTAAGAGAGGACAAAGAAATTGGTCTTGATATCTAGTAAAGCATTTACCTAAAACAAAAAGACAAACTACATATGGATTATACAAACCTAGACAAAATATTTAGTGACCTAAGCCAGAGTGAGTGTGACAGATGACCCCTGATATCATATCGGTACACGTCAGCACCAACCACAATTTTCTATGATATAATTTTGCAGTTACATCATATGCAACCAATTACATCTTATTCTACACTTATGATGTTTAACCAATCACATTTTTCCACATCCTCGGACCAGCCACTATTGGTATCCTATCACCATCTGGCATTCACTGCTATTGGCTCTAACCCTAGACATTTACTACATTGTAAAGGACTTATGTTGTATCAGTCACTAGCCGCATGGTAACTTTAGCAATGCTAACAATGCTAACGTTCCTTGTGTGCTGTAATACAGAATGGAAAATGCCACCCTTTGGCACTCTGTAAATCTGGCCCTGCCCCCACTTATTATTTTTAACTGCCCAATTCATATTTTATCTTATGACAGAACAGGGAGGCAGAATTTTCTTTCAGTAGCAAAACTGTACAGCCCAGAAAGTTCATTTTAATTCATTTTAATATTGTGCCTTTTTCAAGAAGTTCATTTTAATCCTTATGTTGTACAGAGGGCTCTGTAAGGACTGTAGGAGTACAACAGAAAAACAGTGATGAAAACAAAAACACCTGAGTGAAATAATAATAATAATCCAACTACATTTAGGGGTAGCTCAAGGCTCCCAAACGTCGCTAATAATAACGTAAAATACCGGTTATATAGCTGCTGCAGTTTACTGATATCAGATAAAAGAGCAGGTAAGTAGACCAGCTGAAATAGTCTTTTTGTAACACCCCATCATTAGTGAAGACCAGACGCGTTACATCAAAAGAGAGATTTAAATAGTGGTTACTAATGGCGGCCCGATGCGAAGTATTAAGCCTCTATGAGCGGTACCAAGCAATACGATTCCCAGTGTCTTGTGTCTGCTCTCTCCCGCTGTGTTCTCCAAGTTCCCTGTTTCCTAACACATCTCCTTTTTGTCCTTCCCAGCCTGCGTTCCTGTCTCAGACTGACAACCCTGTACACTGACCTATTGCCTGTTTCTTGGACTTGATATATATATATACACTCTGCATAGAGGATCTTACCTCCCGTGTTCTCTTTACCCTTACACTTTTACTTATTTATAATTATAATAAGTTATACAGATGTTCAATGACTACGGACTGCCTTAGTAATAAAAGCTCTGCAAAGAGGATTCCAGCCTCCTGTGTGGTTCCTGATCTATCACAGAATACTTTGCCCAACATGGATCCTGCGGAGCTTGAGCAACATTTACGCCAGCAGGCTAGCCAGATAACGGAGCTCACTAACGCACTTGCAGCTGCTTGTGAAACCCTAGTGGTGGCTACACCACTCGAGTGACCATCAGCCTCTCTACAAGGGGCTACATCAGACACCAGAATCAACGCCACCCCTGAACGATACAATGGCCATCCAGAATGATGCAAAGGGTTTATGATGCAATGCTCATTTTACCTGGACAAAAACCGATCTCGATTCCCTACAGAAACAGACCAAGTTCAATATGCCTTCTCCCTCCTGACCGGCCCGGCTTTCGAATGGTCCACAGCGTTATGGACAAGCAACAGTGCTGTGCTGCATTCCCTAGTGGATTTTTTTGCTGCTCTGAAGAACATGTTCGACCATCTCCAGGCGGGGCGAGATATCGGCACTTACCTTCTCGTGCTCAGACAGGGATCCCAACCAGCTGCTGAATACGCCGCATGTTTTCACACTGTTGCTGCATCCAGTGGATGGAATGATGCTGCACTCCTGGGGGTTTATCAGATCAGCCTATCCGATGAATTGAAGAGGGAACTGGCTTGCCGAGGACAAGGGTTGAACTTTGAAGACTATGTCCAGCTATCCATAGAGTATGACAACCTCCTAAGGGAAAGACGACCTCGCAGAGGACCATGTAGTACCCTGATGCAAACTCCACAAGCAGCTCCACCCCCACTCGTGCTGCCGGCGCCCCCCAGCTCCATGCCGGAGCCCATGCAACTAGGGCGAACCCCCGTCTCGGTTGAAGAACGGCAACGCAGACAACGGGAAGGGCTTTGTTATTATTGTGGCCAGGGAAGCCACTGACTTAATACATGTCCCCAATGTCCACCACCTTGAGGATGGATCCAGGTAGGCAAGGTGACCTGGTATTCCACCAAGCAAGTGATAGTACCTATTAGGTTAACACTGCCATCTCGTTTCGTGTGGACTGTACAGCCCTTTTAGATTCCAGCGCTGCTGTGAACTTCATGGATCCGGACTTTGCAGCCAGGTATGACATTCAATGTCTAGTATTGTCCTCGCCATTATATGTGGTCTCCGTTGAGGGTCTTCCCCTCAGTTCCGGCAATGCAACCAAACAAACTCTCCCGCTAACCATGCAGATGGGTTGTTTACACTGAGAAGAACAACACTTTTACCTTTTAAAGATGGCCAAGGATCCAATTGTATTAGGCTTTCCGTGGCTTGCACAACATAATCCACAAATCAATTGGGAGAAGTGCGAACTGACTGCGTGGAGCCGAAAGTGTGACAACCAATGTTTTGATTCACCGGTACTTCCGTGTAGGGCGTCATCCATTGAAAGTCCTATCCCAGAATCCCTCGAAACACTACCAGCCGAATATCATGACTTTTCAGATATATTCAGTAAATCTCGATCGTTTATGCTACCGCCGCACCGTAAACATGATTTACCGATCGAATTAATGGAAGATGCACCCTTACCTAAAGGACGCCTTTTTCCGATGTCAGAACCTGAAGATCGGGCATTAGCTCAATATTTAAAAAAAGGACTAGAGCAAGGCATCATTCGACCATCTACTTCGCCGATGTCATCCGGGTTTTACTTTATTAATAAGAAGGACGGCGGACTCTGACCATGCATCAATTATTGGGGTCTGAACTAGATTACCCAGTGAATGACGTACACCTTCTGCATTAGAACAACTTTGGTCAGCTCGGTTTTTTACGAAACTGGATTGATGTAGCGCATATAATCAAATACGGATCAGAAAAGGGAATGAATGGAAGACTGCTTTTATCACTGCTAGAGGTCAATACGAATATACCATCATGCCTTTCAGTATGCACAATAGTCCAGCCATGTTCCAGGCGTTCATAAATGATGTATTAGCCGACATGCTAAACCGTTTTGTAATAGCATATCTCGACGACTTACTCATTTACTCCCCCACCAAAGCCAGTCATGTCTCCCACGTTTGTCAGGTTCTGCAACGACTATGAGAACATCACCTCTATGTGAAACTAGAGAAATGGGCATTCCATTATAAGTGAAGCCGTTAACAACTGGCCTGAACCCAGGACGGTAAAGCAACTGCAACAGTTTTGCCAATTTTTATCGCCGTTTCATACGTAACGTCAGTGTTGTGGCAGCTCCCCTTACAGCCCTCCTAAAGGGATCTCCCAGACACCTCAAGTTTACTGAAACAGCGGCAGCTGCTTTTAACAAACTGAAGCTGTACTTTACGTCTGCTCCTCTCCTGAAGCAGCCTGACCCTACTTGCCCATTTGTGCTGGAAGTGGATGCCTCTGAAACAGGAGTGGGAGCAGTTCTCTCTCAACATGGATAGCTGTCTGGTAAGCTACACCCTTGTGCCTTTTTCTCTAAGAAACTGTCTCCTGCAGAAAGGAATTATGATGTTGGCAACAGAGAACTACTGGCCATGAAATTGGCCATGGAAGAATGGCGACATCTACTGGAAGGAGCTTGTCACCCTTTTATAGTGTACACAGACCACCGCAACTTAGACTACCTGAAGACAGCTCGCTGCCTAACTGCCAGGCAAGCCAGGTGGGCCCTCTTCTTTACAAGATTTAACTTCCATGTCTCGTATCTACCTGGGCGAAAGAACGATAAGGCAGATGCATTATCAAGGCAACATGACTCAATGGCCCTGAGCAAGACTACTGAACCCATCCTCCCGCCCACCTGCATACTAGGTCCCCTCCACTGGGACCTTCACTCAACAATCCAACAGCTTTAACAGACACAGGACATTCCAGGTAACATCCCCTCAAGCAAGTTGTATGTCCCTCCTAATTACCGTACTCAAGTTTTACAAGCATCTCACAACCACCCAGCCATTGGACACCCAAGCATCACACGCACCCAAGCATTAGTCTCCAGCACTTACTGTTGGCCTTCTCTCCGTTCTGATGTCAGTGATTATGTTATGTCTTGTCCATTATGTGCCCAATCCAAAGATCCTCAACAGGCCCCAGCAGGGGAATTACAACCATTACCCATCCCTCAGAGACCCTGGACCCATCTCTCTCTGGATTTCATGAGAGACTTACCTGATTCAAAAGGTAACACCACCATTTTTGTCATAGTGGACAGGTTCTCCAAGATGTGTTGGCTCATCCCTCTCCATGGACTCCCTTTGGCCTCAGAAACAGCTAACCTCTTGTTTCAGCATGTGGTTCGCTACTATGGCATCCCTGAGGAGGTTTTGTCTGATAGGGGGCCTCAATTTACATCCCAGTTATGGCAAGACTTCTGCGACTCTCTACGCATTGCAGTCAGCTTAACTTCTGGATATCATCCACAAACCAATGGCCAGGTAGAACGGGTGAACCAAGAGATAGCGAGATATCTACGTACATATTGTGCTCAACATCCCACAGACTGGTCCGACTATATCCCTTGGGCTGAATATGCATACAACTCCATGCCCCACTCATCCACCTCTATGTCACCCTTTTGCTGTGTTTTAGGTTATCAACCCACTCTGTACCCTCAGGTCACATCTAGCTCTGAGGTCCTGGAAGTGGACTCATGGTCCAGGCGCTCCCTCTCTCTCTGGCAAGGGGTATGCTCCCGCCTTCCGCAGGCTGTGGCTCTCCAGAAACACAAGGTAGATCGGCATTGCCGCAGAACGCTATTGTTTCATCCAGGCCAGAGGGTATGGTTCTCTACTAAGGACCTGAGGTTTCCCAATACCTGCCGTAAGCTTTTGCCCCACTATATTGGTCCATTCAAGATCCTTTGCCATGTCAACCCTGTGACTTATCGTCTGCGTATTGCTGCCTCCTTTCATGTCTCTCACCTTAAACCTGTGATTTTCGCTCCAGCTAGTGTCTCCCCCTCCTCCTATCCCTCTTGCTGATGGCCAAGCCTACCGCGTCCGTGCCCTATTGAGTTCTCGCCGCTTACGCTCAGGTCTGCAGTACCTGGTGGACTGGGAGGTGTATGGCCCAGAGAGTCAGTCTTGGGTCCCTGCCTCCCATGTCTTGGACCCTGAGCTTATTGCCGACTTCCATCAGTTCCACCCTGATCTCCCTGCTCCGAGGCGTCGTGGACATCCTCGCCAGGCGCCAGGGGCTGCCCTTGGGGGGGTACTGTCACGCGCCCCTCATCAGTGCCTGCCAGCCGGTCCTGAACAACCACAACCACATTTAAGCACCTCAATGTCAACACACCAGTGTGAAGTATTACTGCCTAGCATGTGTGCCGAGCATTCTAAGAAACCCGTGTCTACATTCTCCACGGCCTCGTGTCTAATCCTTGTTCCTTGTACCTCTCTAACCCTTTGTGTCTCCCCTAGCCCCCATCTTGGTTTTGGACTGATCTACCAGCTTCAACGACCCCTTGCCTGGATCACGGACTTTGTTTCACAGATTACGGATTGCCTTAGTAATAAAAGCTCTGCAAAGAGGGTTCCAGCCTCCTGTGTGGTTCCTGATCTATCACAGAGAGACAATCACAGTTTCTGATTCAGGTCGTTTAACAGCATCGTTGCGAGTTTCCAGACTACTGCAAATGTATTTGCTGTTGACAGTTCTCAGAACAGCAATTAGCAGAACTGAAATTTCACTGAGTAATAGTGACTAATGTACTTACTATTTAGTGTATGATACTGACACAGTAGTAATAGCAGTTAGGTACTTTCGCTGCACTTGTTTCCAATATTGCGTTTTGCGGTTGACATAGCGAAAAGGAGCCGTAACATGCACAATAGTGTTATTCACGTACTTTGTTATTTCATAATTGACTTATTTGGAATATATTTAACACTTGGCAGAATAAATTGTTCCTGCAAGGAGTACAATTTCATTACAACAATTACAGTAGACATCACACCGCGTTTTGCAGTTTTGTTCATTTCTAGTCCTACCAGCAAACTTTGCCTGCTTTGAGCTACTTTTAAATATACTGTGATCTGATAAATGTTTTTTCAGGATGATTTCTATAGTAAAAGGAGCAACTTTAATATTACATACATACAGAACAAAGACCGACTGCAGGGATGAGTGGGGAATTACACATAAATATATTAAATAATTCCCTACTCACCTGTTTTTTTTTCCTCCTTCACGCTCGGGTCCTCTACCAGAGGTGCAGTATCTTAGCTGTTCCTAGCACTGCGCTCTTCTGGACAGAGATCTCAGATGTTGCTCCTGGGATCTGATTGGAGCCACTCTCCCAGTTTGAGGGTCACAGCCCTGAGTGTTCCAGTTACCACAGGGACCACTGCTGCCTTCATCTTCCACATCTTTTTTACTTCTTCTTTCAGCCCTCTGTATTTCTCAAGCTTGTCATGTTCCTTCTCTCTGATGTTGCTATCACGTGGAATTGCTACGTCTATCCCCACAGTCGTCTTCTCCTTTTTTGTCTACCACTACGGTTAGCCACTACTAGTTTGTCAGTCTGTATCTGGAAGTCCCAGAGGATCTTGGTCTGGTCATTCTTAACCACGTTTGGGGGTGTTTCCCATTTTGATCTTGTGCCTCTGTGCTGTCTTTCAATCCAGCTTTACATTATACATACATTACATTTTGTCTGGTAACTCTGTACAGGTTTTTTGAGCCCTGCTTGCTCCTGTTACACAATTATGTGCTAAAAATAATGGTCAGAGCTATTATTTTGATCATGAACCTGTAAGCATTTCACCATATTTGAAGGACAAGATTAGTGAGGCTAAAGACAGCTACAGGAGGAAGCTGGAGTGAAAACTCCAGCAGAACAACATGAAAGAGGTTTGGGGTGGTATGAGGACCATCTGTTATGTCCTGGGACATATGTTAACACTTTTCTGTCCACAGGTGTTCTCCTTTATATCCCGATTGGAGGTTGAGGCTGTCCATCAACTGGAGTTACCCAATACAACTCAACCTCAGTGAACCGGACAAGAGAAAAGAAAAAACCCCGGACGAGAGAGAGAGAGAGAGAGAGAGAGAGAGAGGAGTTTGGTGTTGGAGTGTGATACGGAAATAGAAAGAGATTGTTAATCTTTGTGTAGTAGTTCTATTAAGTGTCGCTTTGTTGTTCGTTATTCTTTTAGTTTATGATTTGCATTTCATTTTGGGTACTGGTGGTGGTTTATTTTCTGTCATTTGCGTGTTGTGGCGGATCGGGAATTTGGGACAGGTTAGGGGCCCAACACAACTGTACAGCACCCTCAGATTGGTTGTTTGTATAGCACACTAGGGAGAGGGAGCAAAGACCAACCCTATAAGTTTTGTTTTTTACTGTTGGGTTAGTGTAGAAAGTCCTAGAATTTTGCTTTTCATGTTTTGTTCATTAGCCAGTTAGAGTCTGTATCGGGTTTTTATTTCTAGCTTGTTTTGTTTGTTTCTTTGCTTTCGGCTTTGCTCACGTCCCTTCATGTAAAACGTCCCCACATATGCAATATAAAATACTTTGAAGTTGGTGCGAACATCGTCTTTTTCCCCTCAAACTCTCCCCCTTCAGAAGGGGTACCACGTCACATTTATCACGTGACACCATCACAGGTGGTAGTGTGGCTAGGGCCGATGAGCTGAACCTGTTCTTTAACAGGTTTGATACTGCAGCCCCTACCCCTGCTGACTCTCCTGCCGCCTGTCTATAGCCATCACCACTCCCCCTTCTTCCCCCTCCTGATAATGCCTCCATCTACTGTAGTGGCCTCGCATCCCCCTCTCCTGACACCTCTCTACCTCCCCCTCCCAACCCTCTCCTGGTACATCTTCCATTGGCCCTCTTCTGACTGTGGACTTCAGCTCTCCACCTCCCCCCTCCCAATCTGCACTTTTCACACTTCTCCATGTTAGAAGACAGCTAAGCAAACTCTCCACCAGCAAGGCTGCTGGCCCTGATGGTGTCAGCCCACGGGTTCTCAAAGGCTGTGCTGCCCAGCTCTGTGGAGTGTTCCAACATGTCTCCAGTATGAGCCTGAGACTCCAGAGGGTCCAGTTGCTGTGGAAGACATCGTGCCTAGTACTGGTGCCAAAGATGCCGTTGCCCAGGGGTTCCTCGGATTGCTGACCAGCGGTGCTTACATCACACATCATGAAGACCCTTGAGAGACTCATCCTGGAATGGCTCCGGCCTATTTTTAAGCCCCACCTGGACCCCCTCCAGTTTGCCTACCAGGTGAGAAACTGACAGCGATGCAGGTGGATCCTCCCATTGTGTCCTGGATTGTTGACTATCTGATTGGCAGACCACAGTATTTACGTTTGCAACACTGGGTGTCAGACAGAGTGGTGAGTAACACCAGGGCCCCACAAAGGACAGTCCACTCTCCCTTCCTCTTCATCCTTTATACAGCAAACTTCAGCTACTAGACAGTTATGCCACCTTCAGAAGTTTTCTGATTACTCTGCCATAGTTGGATGAATAAGTAAGGTTGATGAGGGTGAATACAGGGCTGTGGTGGACAACTTTGTCACTTAGTGTGAGCAGAACCATTTGCAGCTCAATGTGGCAAAGACAAAAGAACTGGTTGTGGAACTGAGAAAGACCAAGGCACTCGTGGATCCAGTTTCTATCCAGGGCCACAGTGTGTAAATTGTAGAGAGTTATAAATACCTGGGAGTGGTTATGGACAATAAATTGGACTGGGCTAAGAACACTGAAGCCCTCTACAAGAAGGGCCAGAGCTGCCTCTGTTTTCTGAGGAGGCTCAGGTCCTTTAACATCTGCCGAACCATGCTGAGGATGTTCTGTGAGTCTGTGGTAGCGACTGCTATTCTGTTTGCTGTTGTGTGCTGGGGCTGTAGACTCAGAGTTGCAGACACCAACAGACTCAAAGAGCTGATGAGCAGGACCAGTGATGTTGTGGGGATGGAGCCGGACACTTTAACAGCAGAGTGAAACAGAGGTGATGCTGTCTGAGCTGCGAGGGATCATGGAGAACGGCTCCCATCCTCCGCACGCCATGCTGGTGAGGCACAGGAGCCCGTTCAGTGCATGACTCGTCCCGCCAAAATGCACTGCTGAGCGCCACAGGAAGTCGCAGTCCTTCCTGTGGCCATCAATCTTTATAACTCCTCTCTATTAGATTAGATTAGATACTCTGATCCATAACCTAATTGTTTATTTGTAAAATATTTGCTTTACATTACATTTTCTTTTGTATATTTATGTCAGTTATTACGCACAATTTTCTATACTGTCAAGTGTCTTATGCACAATTTTCTATTCTTGCATGGAGCATCTGGGACAAAAGAAAATAATTTCCCCTTGGGGATTAATACAGTATTTCTGATGTTGATTACGATTCTGATATTGGGTGGCAGCAGTGGGATGGCTGCAAGGGCTGTTAGATAGTGGGAATCAGGAATGGTCTCTGGTGCCAAAGAAGGCAAGAGAAATAAGATCCTACTCCAGAGCCTGAGATGCACATGGTGGGCCTACTCAGATCTTTCCTGGATGGTCAGCAGCAACAAGACAAATGTTTGATGCAGGAAATCAGAGGCTTGAGGGAGACCTTCAGCATGCCACACAACAAGCAGGGTTCACGCAACCTTACATGCTGCTAACCACCTTAAACACCATGACTGCCACATAGATGTTACCTTCCAATTTTTGCTCTACAGGTCAATGTACTGTAGTAGTTACCTCAGGCCCTGGAATCTGATTGGTGTCTGATCATCACAACTTTGATCCTGCTACAGGCTGATCTTCACTCAGCAACCAATGCACCAAAGCAATCCAATTCCAGCAGACAGAGCATACCAGGAGAGGCCCATGGTACCTCCGTAGCCACAGGAGAAGATGTTTAGTAGCCAAGGGAAATGTGGGCATGTCATCTGGTGCCTCCATTAACAGGCAAAGCATTGGAAGTATATCATCAGTGAACACAGAAAGTATGAAACAGAAAACATTCAAAGTGCTGCATAAAAAAAATTCCAAAAATCATCTTTTATCATGGATCACATTTTTAAAGTTTGAATGTGAATTGCTTTAATTTCTGTGGCTGCATCTGCAGTCAATTTCTTCTGTGTTGTTGGCAGGAGCCACTCTGGTTTCAGAATACATGACATACGCCAGTAATTCCTGAAGAGGAAACTGTAAAATTATTTTGCCGAATTGTTCAATTTTATTTCTTAAAATTTTCATTGATTACCTTTCATCTCACTTACAGTTTTAATACAGTTTTTAAGTATTACAGACTTGTTGAAAAATACAGGTCAAAACACAGTGTAACACTCCTGCTTGTCATGACCCTTGTGTCCCCTGGATGTCACCCTTTCTCCTGTCCCCTTTGTGCTGAGCCATCGTTGGTTCCTCGTTGTCTTGTTCTCCCTGAATTGTTAGTAGTTTCTGATTGTGTCTCGTTATCTCCTCATTATTATTTGCCAGCCTCATCTCATTTTACCCTGTCAGTGTGCCTTTATTTACCTCCCTGCTTTGTTAGTCCTGGGCCAGTTGTTGTATGTGTAGTTGTAAACTTGCTGTTACCTTAACGTTGGCATTATCGCTTTGTGCTGTTGTATTATTGTACATAGTTTAAAGCCTTGGTTGTTTCCTGTTATCTGTAGTTTGGTTTTGTTTCCCCATTTGTTAAGCCCCAGCTTCTCTGTTAGTTCCTTGTTTTGCCCTTTATTAAAGCCTCCCTTTTGCACATTTAGCCTTGCCTCTCTTGGCTGCTTGGCACAAGCGTTACACACAGAAATCTTTGTGGCACAGAAGCTAGAAAAAAATAATAAAGGACACAAATTACATACATATGGACAAATTCAAAATAGTCTTGCTATAAAACTTTACCAGCCTGCTTATAGCATGGGCGTGTCATAATTTGCTTCAAATGACCAAACGTAACTTTCTTTCAAGACTTAAATCAGCTTGAAAGCTACATAAACATATCATAACACAATCTGGAGAAAATGAGACTGTGGGAATACTTTTGGTTATTTATGAATGCCTGTGGCTCCTGTAGTTCAGCTGTCAGACTTCAGAATTACTGCTATTTGCTCCCTTAAACATGCCCAACAGATCAAGTGTTCTTAGGAACTGGCCTATAGATAAGGAAGTGGGGTCAGCAGTCGTGTTGCACAATTACAGATTTTCAGCTGTTGTTGGTTCTGTCCATATTCTCACTAAATCTTTGTGACCACTTACTGATATTACTCTTAAACTATTAACTGAATCAATGTGGCATTAATTCTCCAGCCTAAACAATTCTAATTTCATAATGTTACTTTATCACTTGATTTTTCCTTGTGTAATCACATTTTATTCAATAAAATTTTGATTAAAAAATTGCAAAACGATAAAATTTTTAATTTTTGTTTCTAGTTGTTTGACTGAAGTGGTGGAGGTTGAAGGTGGAGTGCGAACAAGAAGCTTCATCCAAGTGGGCATGCTAGGAGTTAGCATCTCCAACAAGATGTAACCAATGCCTTTACACACTACCACTTTTGGCGTATGCAAGCGCTCAACGTTAGGCCGCTTTCCAGGAGGAGTGGAGAGGAATGAAACACAGGATCTCATTGGCTAAGACTAACTGATCCACTACTCTCAGCATCAGCCGGACTTCTCGTTGTTCTTTTTGCTTGGCTCTGTGAAAGACGTTTCCCCTCCTTCACAAGAGCTATTACTCTGCTGATGACCGGATCTTGCCTTTGCTCACAGGCCCACT
>JABJVR010002511.1:0-17288 GCA_025773905.1 Chitala chitala
TCCACGGGGGTTTAATCTTCTGCCCATTTTTTGTGTTCGGGCACCCGGGGCCCGGGGGCCACCCTTGTGGGGCCCTGGGGGGTTGTCCCTGTTGGGGTGGGGGGGGGGGGGTTGGGGGCAGCGACAAACTTTGGCTTCCGGGAAGGGGGGGTGGTGGAGGGGGGTGGGGCATTTCTTCTGCGGTGCCATTCTGTGGGTTCGGGTTCCTGTTCGCTGGATCTTCCAAAAGCAGAGATCCCTGGGGAGACGGGGGGGGTTATTGTTATACTCATAGCTTTAGAATATTATGCAAACACACACATCAACACAATACAATTATGGACCTTTAAAATAATAAAAGCTACAGCCACTGGGGTTTTGTAATTCAGCCCATTCACAGCAGTGCACATTACCTGACCGCGGCTCACGGTGACATCACTGCCGCTCACCATTGCTTTTGCCGTTTTCCACAGACAGTGGAAAACACAGGGCCTCGCGTAAATGGAGGAACACCTGGTGCCCAGGGTGGAAGCACAGTGCTGTTCAGTCTGTGGTTTTTACTGCTGTAGCATGTTAACACAGCTGCTCACAGGCAGTCATGTGCTCCTGTTTCATGGTTTTTTTGGGTGGAGGGGCAGGCAGAAATAATTGGGGATTTTTCTGCATCTCCCACCTGAGGGATGATATGGTACCATCCCCGTATATGCAGAACATCCACGGGGCCTTCACCCTCTCTGTGGAGATTTCACATATGAGCAAAACAGAATGACAGGAAGGCTGTTCCTAGTTAAACCGTTTTGTGCTCCTATAAGCCATTCTACATTCTTCTCCACACCTAAAACATACAAATACGTACATTTATGTATACAGTAATATACATGTTAAATTAACATTTTAAATGCATCGTTCTCCACCGAACAGATTTGACTCTATGGTCCTTCCAGGTCCTGCGGTACCTACTGTTCTATGTTCATGTTCCACAGGAAATGAGATGGGTCAGTAGTTTAATACACCTTCACTCCCATTGTCCTTATGGGCCCCACAAAACCACTGATACTGAGCCCAGGCCTGCGGCTGCGAGAGACAGGATGAAGGCTGCCTGCCAGATACCATTCCTCCCATCTTTGAGTAAAATGTAAGAAATCAAGAATAAAAAAAAATGTGAACAATTCCACTGTGGTCTGAATTACCTATATAGGTAAGTTATTGTGTATGACCTCAGCATTGTTCTCTCAATGCAGTGAGAAGCTGAGATGGGTGCTTCCTCCCCGGCTTCTGAGAATGGCCCCACAGCCTCTCAGGGGTCCTGTTCTTGCACCCAGAGGGCATGTGCCACACGGACCAGGCACCCAGGGTGTGCCGCTCACCTCTTCGTTGGGTGCCATGGCGCTGGTCCCACGATGCCTGGTGGCTTCTCTGCCCAGCTCCTTGTAGTAGTCCCCTGTGCTGGGCTGTTTGTTGAAGCCCCGTGACCTCCGCCGGGAGTCAACTCTGTGAAGTGTGTCCGCACCCTCTCCGGTTCTCACCTGCGGAGCAGAGGGAAAGTATGGCGGATCAAGATGCAGATGACATTCCAAAACGTGAATGAAATAAAACAGAAACACGGTGAGGGAACAAAGGGATTTTACTGGAACACAAGTGAGGACACATGGCTTATTTCTGAATAAGGACTTCATAGCGAATGCTACAAAAACAGGCGTTCATCACAGTCAGCTCTCCATCAGACACACGCATCTTTACATGCACATTGTTAACATCGTGATACCTGTGCAAACGGAGAGAATTTGATATTGTTAATGTGACATCAATGCACACCTGGAGCGGCTTATTGAATTTCCAATTAAACGCCATGAGGACAAGGCACTACAAGGCGCTACACTAGCTCTTCGGCTAAGTAATGCGCTCATCACGGCTTCTGTTTGTAGTGCCGGCTGTCCCTCACTAAGACAAAGAAGGTCGTCAAATTAACACCCTCGGGGACCGCTAGCTGTGTGAAATTACTTTAATTTAATCTCAACTGTTAAATACAATAAAATACGCGTGAAGGTTTACCGCGACTAAGTCATCACACTTCTGTTCATTTTTCACATTTTCTGTTGTAATGCTTATAGGAAAAAGAAATCCAGTATAAATAAATATTTGCACTTCTGGCCAAAAAATACTACAATGCAAACAAAGTCCTAAAAATCTGATCAGTTAATTTAAAAATTATGTTATAAATTGTGTATAATTTATTTATTAACCTCCCAGTATCTCAGTTTGAATATTAACTTGTTATATTGTCTTGGATGCACAAAGGTGACACTTAAGCACAATCGAATGTAATGCAGTCAGTCAAATACAGCTGGTCTTGGTGTATACTACCTGCTGCTCAGACCTACTTGTAGCCTGATTCACAGACTACAACAATGTCACCCACTATTGGTACAAAGAGCCTTGGGTTCAATATGCCTTGGAACTGTTACGCCATGTAATCCCTACCCCTTTATTTAATCTATCCAAATAAACAACAAAAAAAAATCCTAATAACCTAATGCTGGACCATGACAGTCTTCGTCCACAGCACTGTGACGTATCATACAGACAGCCTCTTTTAAAACATCAGCGCTTGTGTAAATTTCCAGACTTTCTATGAAGTCAGTGCGCCAGAAACTGCTTTCCCTGTTCTCCTTCTTACTTTACCTGGATTTACGTAATGCAAAGGCAGTACATTTGCATTGCAGATCCAGCTGAAGAAATTAAACAAAAAAAAGCTTTAACACGTAAATCCACTGTCTCTGATTTACCGAAGTCATAAATTCAGTCAGTACAGACTGATTGAACTGACTTAATTGTTTTAGCATCCTTCACGCTCATCACCCATGTTATTAACAGAGGTGTATTTCCAAAATGTAAATGTTTTTTGGGATATTTAAATGCCTCCCTTTTTCAGGTCTATCATTGTTTGATTCCTGAGAAACTCAGTCTTCCAGTGTTCCATCTACAAGTACCTCGTTCTTTCCACTTCCTCTACCAGAATGTGACTGTGTACAAATGAGGATGCAAAAGGTCACCAGTGGTAAATCAACACAGAGATAAGCCTAGGAGTTCTGCATCCCCATTATCATCTGGAAGATCAATCGAGTCATCTCTCGCTCTCTCTCTTTGACCTCACCTCACGTACCCACAATAAATGACTTGTCTAAACAAAGCAAAATTTTAGGCACAATAAATTCAACAACAACAAAGATAGTTACAATTTCTCTGTTCATTTGATAAAAAAATGCACATGGGGGGAGTCTTGTTGCAAGGGTGCACAGAATCCCCCATACAACAAAACTCACAATGTTTAACACTGTTATGTGTGTCACACCACCCTCATATGCTATTTGCTTATTGCATAAATGCTGATATATGATGATATCTAACTGTATTCCCACTGTTCTCAGATACTTCTTCCTCTCCAGCTGGTTCTTCTGCAAACCCTGGATGAAACCATCTCTGTGGTTTACTGGGCCTGCCTAAGGGGGTAAGGGGGTACATGACCTTCGCAAGACTCATGAGTACGTGCTGAGTGACCCATGGGCAGTCCAAGTCTTTAGGCACGCCTCCTGTTTTATCTTCCCCCTGCACAGAGCACTTATAGCATCTTTCCTTTCCACATATGGCACATATCAGTGCTTATGTTTGTACCACACATTTGCAAAAAATACACATTCACTAGCCCACAAAAATGAATAGATAAATTTAAAACGTTTTCTCCACACCACTGTCCCTACTGTGTACATTACACTGCTACAACAGGCAAAAGCTGCTGTCCCCACTCTCTCACCTGTCCACAGGTACACAAGGACAGTGGGTGGGGAGGGAGGGGAGGGGGGCATGAAGGGACAGAGAGCTCAGGGCCACATGACGTACTCAGAGGAGACAGTTCCAGTTAGGGCCCTCAGATTCATACACAATTGGCTTAAACCAACGCACTTCCCAGAAAAAATGCTCACACCTTTATAAGCTCTAGGCTTGCTTCTCAATGAATCCTGCCAGAACATCTCATCTGCTTTGTGCAGTCAAGAACAACCCCCTTATTCAAAAGATGACTCATCGACAGGTTGGAAACCTGTACTTTATTTCTTACTACAGCAACAGAACAAAGCTAAGCAATTAGTGCAGCTGTGAAAAATGTCAAAAAAGGTAACTTAAAACTACAGCCCATTTGGACAGTTTTCTAGGAAGTAGAAAACATATTCCAGGCATTCGTTACCCAGCCCCTTATCCTGTACAGGGTCATCGGTGGCCTGGAGCCTGTCCCATGCAGCCTACGGCACAAGGTAGTGTACAGCAAGGTGCCAACCCATCACAGCACACACACACACCCACACACAAAGGGTAATTTAAGGGTATTCAGTCTACCTAACCAACATGTCTTTAGGTTATAGGAGGAAACTGGAGAACCCTGAGGAAACCAACAGAAGCAAAGGGAGAGCATGCAAACTGCACACACAGGTTTACACACAGTGCCGACACCACGGAGGTATGTAAGAAAAGTGCTACCACTGAGCCACTGTGCTGCTCACAGTATATATACATATGTATGATTAATACCCTGAACATATCAGCAACATACAATGCATGTTAGAACTGTTATTTTTGGCAGCATACAACATAAGTCAGATGTGTTGCAATATCAGCAACATACAAGTAAGTATTTTTACAATATCAGTGACAAACAATGTGTGCCAGTTCTGTTACAATACCAGCGAAATACAGCGCAGGTCAGTTCTGCTGCAGTGCCTTTGACTGGCAGGTACATTCTTGTTACATTCAGCACTACAGAAAAATATGTTGGACCCTTAATTACAGCTTGACAATTAACAAAAAAGACAGAACACAGTCATGGGCACTATTCACCCTCCGACTGGTTGCTAATATGTCAGTTTTTAACAAGCAGCTGCCCCTTGCTTGTTACTTCAGATATTTTCACCATTTAAAAGATAACACAATTTCTTGGTACCCAAGTAAATCTGCAAAAAGTAAAAAGTGTCCCGGTCAGGTATGCAGGTATGTGCTGACACCACAAAGCAACAGTGCTACACTGTGACACTACATTTCAAGTCAAAACAATGGTTTATGTCACCTACTGTACCACAAACCATATGTATTTCTCCTGATCCTATTTAAGAAGTATTTTGAAAGGGTTAGATGGTATCAGACAGTACTTTTCCTATGTCCGTTAACAACACTTCCCTTATAGCATCCAACAAACTTCCCTGTAATAGATATAATCTCCCTTTTAGGGAAGTGAAAGGGAGCACAGGTGACCATGTGCCATGATGGACACAGGTGCAGCGCTCTGTCCATTCTGGTCTTACCTTGTGGGATCCTGATGTACGGCCACCTGTACCAGCAGCAACCAACGAAAGCTCCTTGGAGCTCAAAGGCGAGGCGTTACCAGACACCTGCTCTGAAACACCTGTGTCACTTTACCTGCCCTCTCACTTTACCCTGGTCCTCATCAATAAAGCACACATATCGCATCGCAGTAGAGTGACATCACAGGAAACCCTGTGACCAATCACAGCCACACCAGTCCCTTCTATGCAAAACCGAAAGTAGATGAGCTGGCCACACAACCATGGCTACCCAGACTAACATCTCACCTATGGGTGCCACTTAAGTCTAATTTTCATTTTCTACCTGTAAAGAAAGAATACATGCACAAGAGTCTGAAAAAGTGCTCTAAAATGTACCAGACAACTTAACTTAAACTGAACGAGTAAAACTGATCGGCAGCTTGATTTATAAAATTTAAAGCAGGCGTGTAAAAGCAGCCAGCGTGGCAGAGTGCAGCTGTTAACACAGTGACGTGTCAAGGGCCACAAAAGCAGCTGTGCGCCTGAAGCCCGGCCATGCAGAGCGAGGGGTCGGCTGACACAGTCACCGGGCCTGACTCACCACGGTAACCAGGCCCCCGAGGTTCTGTGGCGTTCCAGACAGATTGTTTTTCAGCATGCCTTTTGTGTGCTGCTCTTTGTCCCTCTGCTTTCACTGCTCTGTCCTCCACAGATGACAATTAGGAGTATCTCTTTGTGCGCCCCCGCCCCAGGGAGTAGCCACTGGCGCTGCGCTTAATTGTTAATGAGGGCGAGCCCTCGGCTCATCACCTGGGGCCCGAGGGGAATGAGGAGGGCAGGTGAGAGGGCCAACTAATTAACCCCCACCCTTTCACAGTCAAGGTCCTTCAACAGTGGCTGGACTCTATAACCTAGCAACATACACACAGTACACACCTACTAATGGTAAATGGTGAATACAGCTTGTTTCCTACATACATCTGGTTCTTCTCCAACACTCCCACTGAAAACTAATTCAGTCCCAACTCAGAAATGCTCTTCTATCATCTTAAATAATGGGCACATTAATGTCAGACCTTAGAGTTCTGTTACTTCTGCAAAAAAGGAACTGCTTTTTATAAGAGCAGAAGTGAAGATTTGATTATGTGTAACGGATGTGAAAGTGTTGCCGTGTGAATCCCCCGGAAGTCAGGACAAGAGTGCGATTAGTCCTCTAAGCCAGGGACTCGGGTCTTTAGCTCAGTGAGTTAATCATCTTGCCTGGTAACTCTGTGTCAGGTGCAAGGGTTTGAGTTTTTGCCCCACGCCCCCTATAACATTTGCAAAAACCAAAATCATTCATGCATTCCCTGTATTTAACAGGTTTTAAAAACAAACTCTAGATAAATATTAAAAACCTGAACCAATATTATCTTTTACAAAATAAATCTTATTTGGAGAAATTCTTAAAATACATTTGCCACATGGACATTAATTAATTGATCTATACATCTCATTATAATGAACATGCATACAGTAAAACTTTAGATTTACCTCCACCTCAATGGACATATTGTAAGCACTCTTAAGTCCAAGTCTATGTATTGCACTAGAAAATATCAAACGTAAATCTAAGGTCTTATGTTTGATATTTCGTAGAGATACATATGTAGTAGTATTTTGTTATGGGACTGCCAGTGTTTATATCATGTTCGAACCCCTGTTTGCAATCTTTCTCTCTCTATATGTCTACCTGGTGCCCAACTGGGCACCATCTGAGCGGGATGCCGTGTTAGAGTTTCTGACTCCTTTTGTACACCCCCGAGTGAGGCTTTTACCCAAGGGACCCCGCAAGCCTGCAGAGAGTTACTCCTACATCTGAAGCACAGGACTCTATAGTGCTATTTACATTCATAGTCTCTATTATTAACTTCATATTCTGTAATGTTACAATGCCCAGGATGGGCTGGGCAGCCAGTCAGCCTTGAGCCCCTAGAGGTTATTTTTCTCCAAACTGTGGATTATTTGATTCCTCTCCTCTGTTGTTGTCTGGCTTTATCTTTAACTTCAATCATCCACCCGTTGTTAATTCTGCAGCATCTGCAGCTTTATCCAATAAAGGGCTTTGAAGAGCTAACTATTTATAACATATTTGATGTATTATGCAAGGTTTACCTTGCTGTATATTCATTCATTCATTCATTCATTCATTCATCCTCCCAATCCAGCTACACACACACACGGCAGTATTATGTTACATATTAAAATATTTTTGATATTAACAAATATACAGCATATGACTTGTGGTCAAATCTGCAAATCCATATATAGATTCTGGGTCACCATTTCCTCCTAAAACTCTCCTCCTTTTAAAATAGCTCAACACTATCTTTACACACAACTTTACAAAAATCCTGCCAAAAACTTTCAACAAGCACAAAGCTTTTTTAAAACGTAACACAAATCATGCTGCAAAAATTACAGCTTTAAATAGATGAATCACCTGAACAGACTGAACTATGTATCTGTTCACGGTAAACGTGTAACTGTGGTGGAGCGGGGAGCTCCTGTAACAGAAGAGCAGAAAATGAGAGCTCAGCACCCAGCGACCGTGATGCTGGCATCCTTCACATAGAGGCTGCAGACGCCTTTTTGGAGTTTTGAGAACCGAACGAAGAAACTGCCTCTGCTCATTCTCCTCGGACAGACATGCCTTTCTTTTTACAGATGAACACGTTGGCATTTGCATTTTGCGTTGGCTAGAGTAGCGCAGCCTGTTTGTCGACCCGCACAAGCCTTTCGTTCCGTCCGATCGCTCCTGTGCACACCGAGATGTGCGCTGGCAGACTGACGTACTAATCACCGGAATTAACGGCGGGCCCGTCAGTGAGCTCATCAGTGCTGTTGACAGCACGGATGTTGGGTAATGAGGCCCTCGTTAATGCTGGGGCACAATCAGTCCTTTGTCCATGCCCCTCCTATCCCAAGATCGAGGACATTTTGTTAATAAGGACAAACAAACTGATGCGCTTGTTAAAGAAAAAAAACCCAGAATACCGAGCTGTCATTTGAAGCTTCAGTCCCTGACAGCGCAGAGAATCCACGAGTGTTCGCTCCAGTTACTTCTGAAGAGGACTTAATACTTATCTATTTAGCCTTTGAATGCTGGGCTTCAGAAACGCGGTGATGAGAGAGCAGTTATTCATTCAATTTATGAGAAAAACAAAAGGCAGTAAACACCGAGCCTCCGTCTGTACCGGGGCAAAGAACTCCAGTAAAGGTCAAAAATACTCCATATTATCCCAAATTTAACACTTGATTTAATGCAATCAGACTTGGTAGAAACCTGTTCACTTCCTCAACAAATACCCTTTTAAATGCTTTTGTAATGGAAAAATTCTCAGAATTATTCCCCATACACTGACAATTTGTTGCATATGCAATACCAGCAGCTATTGGTGACAGCACCAAACAGAGATATCGTACCATTAGGGACCAACAGCAGAAACAGCCAAAACGTGAGTGAACCAATATTCCGTATTACAGTCTATTTGTACTGGCGTCTGTAGAGGTAGGTGCAGATAGCAGTTGTACGTACTATTGTAAAGTCATGTACTATTCATAAACTGTAACTCAAACCCCCCTGTTTCCAACCCTGCTTCAGAACAAGGTTAGTTCTGATGGTAAAATACGAGTCTGGTGCAGGTGGTGCGGTTCAGGAAGTCAACACACTTGTTATTTCCTGGATTTCAAGCAAGCTACTGGTTAATATTTCAAATAATTAATAAGTGGTTTTATGCTTCTACGGAAAACCTGTGTAAAACACACAGACCCGCTGTGTGAATTGACTGCTGAGCTACAACATGACATTCTGGACCTGTCACCTGACCTGTATGTATAAATTCGTCACCTTTTGCACTTGAACTACACGCAGACTTTCTGGAAGCAGACACCTGAACTGTATGTATAGATTCCTCAGCTCTGATACCTGAACTACATACAAACTTTCCCAGGCCATGATTCACAGTTACATAATCTCCGATAACTGATTATAAATATAACAGGTCTAATGTGATAACTGAATTTTACATGAATGTATCTGAATATCTGTATGTGTGAGATGATGACTGACTGTTGGTGGCATGAAGGTATAAGAATCTATTAACAGCAAAAGGGTTTGGAAGAAGAGGTTTGATTTGCTACTCTTCCTAATATTGCTGGTATTATTCTTTTGTTTTTTCTTTTCTTTTTGGTACAGTTATACCCCCATACCCACAGGTACTACATTCCAAGCTCTACTGCAGTTGGCTGGAACCACAAAGAAGAATGGATGCCTTTAATAACCTTCTGTTATGTCTCTGGTTGTATTTGCTGTATATCTCTGTGTCTGCTTCTTTTTGAACCCTCACGGCAATGATTCTGAGTTGGAGAATGCCCATTGGTCTTCAAGAACGCCAATCATTAAGCCAAAGAACCAATGAAGAGCGGAGACCTTAACAGGAAGTCTCTGGTCCAGAAATTACCACGAGTATAAAAGCAACGTCCTGAAAGATGTATGTTGTTAGGTTGTAATTGCTGACTTGTAAATATAATTTTATCAGTTTTTCACTACCAAAATTCATCCTAATTATTGTGTACTCCCTGCTACAGTTTACAACATGAATCAGTACTGGCATCAATCAAGGTGCCCGCTTCATCGTGTTTATACTTGCCTGTACAGTACACACTTGAATGGCTCATGATTCCAAAATTGTGAACTGCGTATTTTTCAAGTTTTTATATTTAAAAATTATTTTTTTTTTTTCCACTGCAGACCGTAGTCAAGTGAATCAGTGGATAGTGGATACAGGGGCTCTACTATACTTTAGGAACATTTTCTATGAACCGTATTGATCAATTTTTGGCAAATATCAGATTATGAATTGGTTCAATATTGTAATTAGTGGTTTCATAATTTACAGCATTGACTATTAGGTGTATTAGTATATATAAATTATTTTTATTATTATATACTTTTTTATTTTTTATGCCACTTTAAGGTAATATTCCTCAGCAATTAGCAAAATATTGACTAAGCATTACAGCTGATGTATAAGTGTGCATGTGCATTTGTGCAGGCCTCTGTGTCTGTAGTCAATTCCATGTGCTTACACAACACTGTGTGGTTGTGCACACGGTGAGGAAGGGCTCTGGACCGTACCTTTCTGGCTCCGCCCTCAACATGGCGCAGGTTACTCTTCACCTTCAGGTACATCTCGGCAGAATGCTGGTGCTCTGGTGGACCCGGCGCAGGGTAGCCGGGAGGTGGAGGGGGTGGGGCCTGCAGAGGCGCAGAGTCGGGGGATGTTGGCGGAGGAGGAGGGGGGGGAGGAAAGTTCGGCGGAGGCGGAGCACCGACAGCATCAGTCGCCAAATTGGGATCCAGCATATCCATGTAGCTCTGCATGTCCAGGATTGTCGTGTCAGCAGGGCCTGTGAGACGAGCCAAAATCCAGGTACATCTTTACCTCACCTGGCCTTGGACTCTCCAGTAGGGCACTTTCTGACTAGCAATTAGCTAAATAATAGTAAAACAGACACTGTCAGTAAACATAGTAGTATTACATGACCCCAAAGTCAAATAGGTTTTTAGGTTAAATTTTAGAAGATCTCAGTCTAGCTCCAAGAAACAGAAACGTTTATAACCTGAAAATAATTATTTGTCATTCTGACCATGACCACTTGGTGGCAATGCACAATCTTGTGAAAGGAAAAAAAGTTTAAATCGTTTCATAATATTACCTGTACGTTGGACATCTGCAGTCAGAAGGTTTCATGTGAAGGT
Organism: Chitala chitala; assembly: GCA_025773905.1. Taxonomy (NCBI): domain Eukaryota; kingdom Metazoa; phylum Chordata; class Actinopteri; order Osteoglossiformes; family Notopteridae; genus Chitala; species Chitala chitala. Next base: position 11,113 of record JABJVR010002511.1, read on the forward strand.
TTCCATACCACCAAAAATTAATTTATGTGTGCATTTAAGTGAACTCAGTCACATTTCTACTACACCAATGTGTGGTAAAGAGAACTAAAAAACCTGATGATGCTGCAACCTGCAGGGCAGGGCTGTTTGCACACAGCAGATGAACAGTGTGATTCTAGTACAAAGAGCAGACAGTGATGTGCAGATGTCTAAGTTGATGCAAACAGAGTGTGAACAGCTGAGGACTCCACCCTGACACCAGCGGCCAGAGTGACAGTAGCCGGAACCCTCACACTGCACTAACGCTGTTATTATTCCCTGTTATGAGGATAAAATGACAAAAATTTGCCATCCCAATTAAATCATGGATATGACCCCACAACGACTCACTCTGTAAAGGTTGTGTGTCTGTACCTGCCTGACACACAACAAACATATTTTTGGAGTGAAATATGCTCTAATTTTTTTTTTCTTGTATAACAGATTTAAATTCACAATCTCAAATCTACAATTCTAATTTCCACTGCTGAATATGTTTCAGTTTATTTTAGCTGCAGTTTACTTCTATGTAGAGCCTTTCTGAACATGATTTACCTAAAGCACTTAACAAAAATGAGGCTCAGAAAAAAAAACAGAAGACAAAAGAGAAGAGAAGCAGATGTCTCTATATCCAAGATCAACCACCTGGACTTTGTAACACTGTGTAGAAAATCAGCATGAGTCTAAAATCAGCAAGAGTGTGTAAAATCATATAATGGAAAATTTTAGAAATGACTATACCAGTATTTTGTCAGTAAGTGTTCTGTCCTTCCCAGATAACCGACAGTGGACAGTTGCCCACCTCAACTTCCTGATTTTCCTTTTCTGTCATATCCTGACATTAGTTTACCATACAGGTCATCATTGACTTACAATCTGTGCGACTTTACAACCACAACGGTGACAGGCCGGTCCACACGTTGTATGTCTGGTGAGCGTTGCCCAGCTGGGCGTACGAGCATACGACAGTTTCGCTCAGCTCCCGGCAGCATGAGCAGTTCCGCATCAGCGATTATCATTACTGTACACAGTTCAATATATGTAAGGTAATTTTCACACAGCCAGATCGAGTTACAACCGATCTGTTCAAACCGATCGCAGTCAACGACGACCTGTATCTTACTTCCAAAGATGATACCACACGTAATTATGTAGAATGTGAGCGGTTTATCACATAAATTAATTTTCTGCCCCCCCCTTGTGCTGTTCCTTCTAGCAGACAGCTTTATGCTCTGTGTGAGTGAACCTTTCTTGCAAGAAATTAAACACTAAAATATAAACCTTGGTTTAAAATTATTTCAAACCTCACCAATGTAAAATTTCCATGACAATCAACATGACTGTAAAATCCATTTCAAGTCCTTCTATGCTCCAATATTTTATGCACATCTCTGTGGAAATAATAATAATAATAATGTGCAAAAAGTTTAAATTTTAATGTAGGAGATTTAATGAGGTTTGAATTAGTGATCTGACTGCAGAATCTAAGATTTAGAAGCAGCTTCATCTGTGTTAAAGATTACAGTGTATGTTAAACAAGTCTTGGTATAAACAAGGTAAAAGGAAATGTGAATTTTCATTCTTCCACGTATGTGCAGGTTTTTGTGCCGGCCTGCATGTATGTGAATGGGGTGTACTGACCAGATGTGCCTCCAGGGGGCGCATTTTTCTTTTCCCCTGTGCCAGATTGACTGGAACTGCAGGACTCATAGTTGGACAGGGTGCTGGAAGGCGAGCCCATGTCGAAGCGGGCTGGCTGCACTGAGCAGAGCGTGGTGATGGGAGAAGACAGGCCAGAGTCAGGCTGCTTGTACTCCAGGTCTATCGAGGGATCCCTGGAGAGCACACGATGTTCCACGCTCTGCAACACGCACACACACATATACACACACACACAAAAGTCATCAGACTGGCAAAGAATGGAAAGACAGTCATACAGGAGGCCCCGACCTCTGCTTTTACAAGCTGCTACACACAGTAGAGGCCACACAGCTGATGAAAACTTGAGGCAGTGCTCATGTATCTAATAATACACCTCCTGTCAAAAGATTATAACACAAAGTAACAGGAGGTACGGTACTCACCAAACACCTCCCACTGTAGGGACTTATTTTGACATATTTTTTACAATGTGTTCATTGTATTTACTGTATACCGATTTACGGATTTAAATATGTTCATAAACAGCTTCCAAAATGTGGCCAGCACAACACTTAGCAGTGCTGTGTGTGTAACAGCAGTGGAAACACACTACTAAACACTTCAACATGTGTAACAATCTTTAAAAAAAGGACACTTCAATAACTGGGAAAACAGAAAACATACAAACAATGAGACACAGAATACCCAAGGCCTTCACCCTGACGCTGGTACAAACAGAAGCATCTCTAACTCCCCGTCTCCCACAGCACAGCGAGGTAAAACGTTCCAGCTCTGCAGCGCATTTATACCGGTGACAGAGAAAACAGACCTCAACTGCTGGGTGTTATAAACCGAACCCCAAAATCCAAACCCCAATATCAGACTCATATCACAACAGGAGTCTAACTGCTGCTGTTTCCCGTCTGCTGTGCTGACGCGTTTTGTGAAATAACACCTACCTATACTGTGTGCCTTAAACCTGTTGCAACACAGGACACAACCATGCTGGAGTCGAACGGCTTACAGTGTCTTCTCGGGGGTGGGGGCGCCGAGCCCGTGCCAGGCCACTCAGGGCTCCATCGGGGGGCTGTGTGCCCGGTGAGCGCCCGTAGCCCGTGGCACACAGCTGCAAGGCAGCGGGAGATACGACACACAGCGACCCGCCCTGTGCTCGTGGAACATGTTTTTCACCCTCCCCTAGGGCCAAGGCATCATGGGTAACAACACAGGCCCACAACACTCTGGTAATTAAACTGGTGTGAGTTTGGCATGTTAGCACGGTCACTAGCTGTGTGGCACTCGCTCCACGAGTCCTGTGTAAAGGGCCCATACAGTACGCAAACGCAAAACAAATAAGTGCAAATTAGTGCCACAGGGAAATGTTGAAATGACACTGCCACAACTAAATGAAGTGATTTAAATACAGAAACAATTCAAACAGCCACTGGAAAGTTTAGTATGTCAAATACTGAAATGGTTTAAACTGAGAAAAATCAGAACCACAGCTGTCAAGCCACGATCTTGATTGAATTGAGGTTCCTGCTCAAATGCCACTAATCTCTGGTTTATCAAAGTCAGAACTTCAGCAGTGAATCACCTCACCTGGTGTTCCAGATCAGTTGGTAATTAAAAAACAGTAAAGTGAGCTGAATCTGGCCTTGGAGGGCGTTTGCTGGCCACTTTGATCTCCCCCAATTGGAGTGAGATCAGCACCCCCGCCCCACGAGACACAGGGCACTGATTTCTGCACTGTACCTCTTCTATTATTAGGTGTGCAGTGGGAAACAGTATAGAGACAGTTTTCATACTGATCTCTTAGGGTGAATGGAATCGCTGTGGCTTTAAGTGTACAGAACAATAACACAGGTTCTCAGCATGGACTGGTGTCCCTCCTAGACCACCCCCTACGGGACACTCAATCCACATGGAACCTGAACATTAGAACTCCAGTTGGCACCACAATTGGCAACTTCTGCTCCATGAAAGCAACACTAAGAGACAATTTCTTATTGAAACGGAAAGACCAGACGGCCAGACTTCCAAGTCATACACTTTATAAACCCTATAAACTTCACTAACACACAAATCTCACACAATTCAAACACACTGCACAAACTAAGCTTCACAAATATTACTAATTACAAAAAATAAACTAATTACACAACATACAAAATAAATACAGATGTTTCTGTTTGACATGCACTTTGTGTTTATTTGTATTGCGAATAAAGCAGATTAACGATGTGGTGCAAACGTTTTGTGTGTGTGTGTGTGTCTGTGTGTGTGACTGTGTGTGTGCATGTGTGTGTCTGTGCGTGTGTGTGTGTGTGTGTCTGTGTGTGTGTGTGTATGTGCGTGTGTCTGTGTGTGTGTGTGTGTGACAGTGTGTGTGCATGTGTGTCTGTGCGTGTGTGTGTGCACATGTGTGTATGTGCATGTGTGTCTGTGCGTGTGTGTGTGCACATGTGTGTATGTGCGTGTGTGCATGTGTGTGTGTCTGTGTGTGTGTGTATGTGCGTGTGTCTGTGTGTGTGTGTATGTGCGTGTCTGTGTTTGTGTGTGTGTGTGTGACTGTGTGTGTGCATGTGTGTGTCTGTGTGTGTGTGTATGTGCGTGTGTCTGTGTGTGTGTATGTGCGTGTGTGTGTGACTGTGTGTGTGCATGTGTGTGTCTGTGCGTGTGTGTGCATGTGTGTGTCTGTGCGTGTGTGTGTGCGTGTGCATGTGTGTGTCTGTGTGTGTGTGACTGTGTGTGTGTGTGTCTGTGCGTGTCTGTGTGTGTGTGAGCGTGTGTGCAGCTGTATTGTATTTGTGTTGTATTTGTGTTGTATTGTCCTCCACTCTCTTTACTCTAACCCAGTAAACAGGTTATTTGAACGGCCAGACTATACACTATGAGCTCATCTCCTGGTCTGAACATTAGTGTGGGTGGGGGGCGGGGGGGGCAGCATCACTTGGCAATACTCACCATGTTCTCAACATTGCGTAGGTACTTGGCACAATGCAGGTGCCCGCTGCACTCAGCCAGTTCTGCCGCGGTGAAGCCGTCCCTGTCTCGCAGGCCAAGGTCTGTCCCATTGACCACCAGTATCTGGCAGCACTGTGCGCCCACACAACAAACAGAAATGTGGACAAAGATGCAAATGCAAAACCCAGAACACGAATTCCCACAAGGCTATTCAAATTCACATCTAAACCAGGCCTCCAACATCTGCTAAGCCCTGCAAAGTACAATGAGTTGATACTTAATCCCCCTGCAGTGTCTACTGTCCTATGTTCAGGAGCTGTACTAAAACCATCAAAACTCATACCCAATACAGCTCTGTACATAAATGCCAGTCCCTAAAGAACAGTTATATGGCGCAGTGTCAATAGAAAGGACTATTCAGCATGACTCACGTTGTTTGTGATCTAGTTGCGCTGTCATTACCTGTGTTCTTTGCTTCCCATATCATTCTGCTTGCTCTGGGTAACCTTTGACCCATGAGGGCGGCAAACTACTCTCATAGTCATAAATGTGAAGATACTCACAGGTTCAAAGGACAAATTCTTCAGTTCTATGTTTTAAACTGCGTGCTTGTGCGTTGGATGTGATTACTTACAGGAATTGTGACATTCAGTGGTGGGGGGGGTTTGGTTTCATTCCTTGTTATGGCACCATAACATAAAGTAGAGGTGACCAACCTGTACTCTGGTACATTCACACTGTAGGATCCTTGTTCTGTGCCTTGTTTGACAACTTGACAACACCTCTGTCTGTGTGTTTTGTCCTAACAAGCTAAAGGCTGTAAGGCAGTGTCCTTAGTCGCCATTCTGCCTTCCTTCTGCCTCTGTCATCAGGAGAGCACCCACCTCCAGCTCCCCGTTCTCAGCTGCGTCGTGCAGGGGTGTGCGCCCCCAGCTGTCAGCGACGGCCTCCCCCCCGTGCAGAAGCAGCCAGCTTAGGACCTTGGCATGACCTTGGCTGGCAGAGAAGTGCATGGCGGTGGCACCATCGTCATCAGCCTCCGCCACACTGGCCGACGTGAAGCTCACCTGTGCAGACGTGGACCACAAGGACTCGCTGAAACACCCGGCTTTCTCTGAACTCTGTGATCTCATCCTCAAGAAGCAGCTGACTTGGGATGGTGGCGAGGTGGAGGGACACTACAGCCCTACAGATTCTGAGAGCTGTAAACATTAATGTAGACCCTAAAGCTCAAATGCAACAGTGATCTCACACTTAGACATTTGGGTTAAGCTGAGACAGAGCCAGAAATCAGCAGGCACCAAAACTCTTACAGACCAGACCAACTGCATTCATAGGGGTTAGCGAGTGGACGGTACACGTGATAGTCATTGGGAAGGGTCAGTCAGCTTGTAGTACATGTTACATGCATTTGGGGGGGTCGGTTAGCATTTTGAATACATGAGTGTCATTTGGGGAAGTCAGTTAGCTTTTAGCATATATGATATGCATTTGGAGAATTTTGTTAGCATTTTGAATACATGACACATTTGGGGGGGGGTCAGTTAGTG
>JABJVR010002512.1:0-17286 GCA_025773905.1 Chitala chitala
CCCCCCCCCCCCCCCCCCCCCCCCCCCCCCCCCCCCCCCCCCCCCCCCACCCCCTGACACCCAACGGGGGCATTAAATGGAGTCTGTAAAACCATACTGTGGGCTACAGATCATAGTCCCATAGTGTGGGAAGGGAAGCGCTTATAGACCAGGTGTCGGTCTCCTTCCAAGGCTGCGGGTGCTTGGGTAAACCCCCTTCTAAAAAAAATGCCCCACAACGTAATTAGTTCCAGAGAGGCACGGTGGACCAACTCAGAGCTGAAACTCAAGGAGGCGCCTTGACAGACTCTGTTATATCCCAACATCCAACACAAGCCATACATCCTATAGGGAGCTGTGGTCATGGACAGAAACACCACTCTAACAGAAAGATTATGTCACACCAGAGTCAGCACTGCTGAAGTCAGCGCAGGGAATCTGAGAAGACAAATCAGCACTTTGGTGCCCGAGTGCTCAAGACAACAATGTGACATGGAGTAAATGAGTCACCTGGCCACCCCCATGCTTGGCTATAGTTGGTAAGGTATCTAACACTCACATTTAAAAGGTTCTTCGGTCTTGTCTTTCTAGGAGGATGAAGAGGACGACACTCCAAAGAAGAAGTGGCCTACAGTGGACGCCTCCTATTACGGAGGCCGAGGGGTTGGCGGCATTAAGAGGATGGAAGTAAGCCATGGACAATTACTTAAAAATGTTACAACAGTCTCTTATTTTACCTATAGCAAAAACTGACCGCCTCTGCTGTGCCTGTAGCAACGCTGCTTTCACAATGCCGACAGTACTATAAATCAACTTTCACTGAAATCCAAATCTACGTTCTACTATTAAATCCAAGCAAAATACAATGTATATTTTGCACTAATGCAACACATTTTCAGACATATCACAACTACATGCTGCAGTAAAGAACATGAAAAGACAATTTTATCTCAACACCCCTGACTGTACTCTACCTTATGCTGTAACATACGGCAGCACTCCGTGTTCGGCTACATGGTACGTGGCACACTTTTCACAGCTTCAGGTTGCCGCCCACACAGCTGACGATTCTGGATGCTTCCACGGTATACAGCTGCACGGTATGATGCATCAGAGCTCCCTCTCTCATCTCTCTGTTCTCTCTGTGTTTGTGTGTGTGTGTGTGTGTGTGTGTGTGTGTGTGTGTGTGTGTGTGTGTTTCCCCAAGGTACGCTGGGGAGAGAAGGGCTCGACTGAAGAGGGGGCCAAACTGGAGAAAGCCAAGAACGCCCGAGTCAAGATGCCCGAACAGGAGTTCGAGCAGCAGCCGGTCCGCACCCTTAACAATGGCATGCGCAAGCCACGAGAGCCCAGGAAGTGGTACTCTCCAATCAAGGTATGCTGGAGACGCCAAGGCCGGTTCTCTCTCGGCCCTGGTGCGGAAACTGGAGCTCAGCCATTGAGGTTTTGAACATTTAGGAGAAATAACTCTCCCAAATCCAGGCAAGGTTGAGAGCAGCAATGAGTTAATGCACTGGTTTATAAGTACAGTCAGCTGGGGGATCGCTAATAGAAACCAGATATGAACTGAACTGACCTCGGGGAGACTGGAGCAGTGGAGCTAGTGGTTTTCAGAAGAAACACATTCTTTTTTGTCTTTTTTTTTTCTGCCCCAAATACTCTCCCACTCCCACATAGACACCCCCAATTGATTGCTGGAGCCATGCGGAATTCTAAGCGAGCACACAACTCTTTCAAAGAATTTTTAAGTTCAAATGAGATGTCAGATCAACAAAAAATAATAAAGTAAAAATGTTTTATTCCACTGTTGGATTATGGGTGCTTGGTGATGTTTGGTGTGTTAGCTCTTCTGTCTACAGACCTTAGGTGCCCATTCTTACAGAATCCTTTGGCAATTTATTCATCCACCAGGATTTTTCCGGAATGGCTGTCTGGTTTGATTTTTCTAACAGATGAGCGAAGCGTTACTGGAAGGTAGAGAAATGAAGAAGACTACAGCAAATACATATAAATCTAATAATTATGCAGACTGAAACTCTGGCAACGTCGTAATGTTTTCTTAAAACACCCCAAAATCCCTGGTTTGCGTCTCATGTGTCTACTGATCAGAAAAGTATCTGAAAAGTAATAAAGTGGAGTAATGAGAAACCACAGAGGGGCGTTTTACTGGTGCTAAGAAATTTGAGATTAACTTCCTTTAAACACTGCACATGTGCTGAACAGTGGGTAAAAAAGGGATGCTGACATAAACATATCTGTCAGACAGGAATGAAACTGCTGGCCCAGATGAGTCAACAGTATTCTGTGTACGCTATTCTTGAAAGTAGCATCAATAGTCAAAAACATGGTAACTGAGAATGTCTTCTGTCCTGCTGTCTCTCCAGGGTAAACTGGATGCCTTATGGGTCCTACTGAGGAAAGGCTACGACCGAGTGTCTGTGATGAGACCACAACCTGGAGATAAGGTACCAGCACACTTCAGTTACTATCAAGCTGTCACTAATGGTGTAAAGTCACCTCAAACTAGTCCAGATCCCAATTCAACCACCTTTTAATGCTGTAATATGCCTGCACTTACTTTAGAGTGTATCAAACAATGCAAGGTCCAGCTTTTCTCTTTTTACTGTAGTCACTATATATATATATTTTTTAATTTTTTTCTCGCAAGTTTAGAGGGTGTTTAGGATAAGCACTACTTCTGAAGATGGATGTTTAACAGCACGTATGATAAGATACACATAAGATCTAATCTGTGGAGATTTGGATAATGTTGTTCCATAGTAAGAACTAGTCCTGAGGGATATTTAGATGGTCCAATAAGAAATTATGATGGAAATTAAGAACAGCTACTGCAGATCATTGGACAGTCGAACCTTTGTAGTAAACATCTTGTCCTTCATACGTTCTACCTCTCCTTCCACTCTTTGTGCCCCATGGTCTAGTTGTGCTCAAAAAACCCATTGCAGAGACTTTGAAATAAGTATAGAACTGATTGTTTTACAGATCATTTCAGTTATTTAGACAGAAATGTTCTGTAACACCCACCAGAGATTATGGTATTAAGTATCCAGTCTACTTTTTAGAGGCCATTATGTTGGATTCTAATCCTGTTATGAGAGGAGCAACAACTTGGCCAAATATGTACAAACACACAGATGTACCGTCTCAACCCTTAGTTTTAGACAGTTGCTAATTGTACTGGTTACAGTGCTGTTAAAACAAAAGAAAAACTAAAGATTGGGCCAAGTGTATAGAGTTAACGCTACAGTCTTATGACTAAACCTGACTGAAACTCAACATCACAGCTAAAACACAAGGTCCATCTTCAGTTCAGATAAGCGGTATTACAAAGGCAGCCATTTCCCAAACTGTATTTCCACATAGCCAATAAGGCTGCCAGTATGGCTTTACTATGGGGATGGTTGAAGCAATCTTTTATAATCCAGTTTTGCAGCAAAAGACAATACAATTTAAAGGGCCACAGATGTTTCTAATAGACTGCATACAGACGCAGGGGCTGCTGGGAAAACATGCAGTGAGCTGGCATCTAGAGGAACGAGCCTGTTCACGTGCTGCCCGACTGGAAGACAGTACTGCAGTCTGCATAATAAAGGGTGCTCAATTATCCTCTTTTCCCTCCAGCACCCTCTGCTTTAGGCAAAATGAGACAAACACTGGACATCTGCAGCCTAACATTCACTTTTCACTCAATTCCCAAAAGGTTTTATGGCTGTGAGCAATTTTTAAGGCACTGAAGATCTGAAGGTCAACTGGGGTAAATATTCTTAAAGGAGGATTAAAAAATATCCTCATTCTATTTGCTGTCCGTTTTCTGTATATAGACAACAAGCTTTTTGTTTTTCTGAAACATCAGTCACTGTAGTAACCAAGAGATATTACCATTCAAAGCTGTAGTCTACAATATAAAATGTATACTAATTGAAAACTGTGAGTTTGCAGAATATATTCCTCATTGTCTTCCATTAGGTTATGTGATATAGACATTTACATCACAGGACACTGTTCTCTCCAACTTCCTATCCTTAGTTTATATCTTACCCTTTGTACACTAACAAGGTCCCTTTTATGATATGAAATCACCAGCTACCAGCTGTGAGGCACAGGAAACAAAATATATTACTTTCAGTGTCAATGAAGTGTGGACGGATTAGTGAATCATTTTCAAAGCTGCCTTGAATGAACAGAGTAAAGCTTGGAAACTCTGAAACAGCATTTAGGAAACAGCTAACTTTTTGCCTGTTTATACCAGAATATGCTGGGTCTCAAGGTGTCTGCAGTGATAGGAGTCTGGTCAACAGAAGAGAGAGAATTAAAATATGCAGGGGTTTCCTCAAGATCGAAAAGCCCACTGAAGTAATTTACCGGACCTAATGATGTTCTGTGACATCATGTTATCGATGAAGTGATGGAGGTTGTAAAAAAGGCTTGCAAAGCTTCCTAAAGAGGATGTATAAGGGTACACTTTAGCTGAGAAAAACATTCATCCACACGGAAACATTTTTGAATATTTGGATGTTCTCATTCACTGGTTACATTAGACAAGTGACGATGGCATTATTTCTGATTAATAACCACAAACTAGTATGAATACCCGACAGAGTAGCACAACTGCGCAGGCAGACAACGCATCCATCTTTTTATTTGTTCTCGTTACTAAACGATTGTCAAATTGTAGCAAAGCCAACCCGCTCCACCCTCAATCACAGCCTGTGCTGAAATAAATGGCTCTTACTTATTTAAACTTGAGTATTTTAGTAAAAACTCAGATTACTGCCCGAACAAAATTATTCTTATTTTGCTTGGTTTTACGATGTGTTCACACTGACTTCAATGTTGCAGTGGATTAAGTGACCGATGCAAGAGCAAAGCTTTCCCTCAATAAAGCTGCTCATTAGCGCCCATGAAGGCTGTTGGGGGCTCTCTAATTTTCTTGAGCATTTTCAGTAAACAAGCTTCTTCTGGATGTAATTAAATTCCCAAGTCCTGGCACTGCGTTGCTTTTATAGCTTCCTTAATATCAATAAATCTGTAATAAGCATTGAAGCTGGACACGGAAAACTTCTCTTTTGGCCATAACATTGTAGCGTTTTTTTCCCCAGACAATTTCTGGCCTAAAACCTAATCCTTGCCATGAGAGGATCTTCATTATGATGAGCTATCAGGGCACTCGTGCACAGCCACTTTCGGAGTTTATTGTTTCCATTGACAGAGTGTCGTCAGCATCACCCAGATGTCTTGCTTTCTCTGAGTCCTTCCTGCAGAGTGCTAATCCTGGTCTTTGTGAAAACCACAGGGCATGCTTCTCTTAAATGTATTACTGAAGTAACAATTTAGAGAAGTCTCTCTGCTGATGTTTCCTGAGCCAGTCAGGAAGCCAATTAAAATGCCATGTGGCTCGCACCAGTACAGATAAAAGGTGTGTGCTCTGTATGCTCCACCTATATAACCATCCTGTAAGTGTTTAAGTCATGCCATCTCCTTCCTTTTAGTACACCAGAGGTTCCCCGCCTTATTTTTGAATCAAAACCCCACGTTTAAAAAGGTTGATTATTATTTTTAAATATAGGAAAGAATTACTTTCAAAAATCAAATATTGCCCAGTTTCTTGCATTTCATGTAACCTCATGTGAGGTTGCAACCCCAAGGTTAGGATCCAAATCAATGCAGCACGTAAACCCTATAGTTACCAAAAAGGAGTTTCAGCTGGACAGTGAGAGTGATTATATCTCCCAAAGCCTCAGGAATGGCAAGAACTAATATACCATTAAACACACTACGGTATGTACTTCAAGGTAAATAGAAGATTCGAATTGAAGAACTCAGACAATTTCTAAGATACTTTATATATTTCTCTAATATATACCTTATTAAAAGGTAAAAATTGTAAGGACTTTTGTTTCAGAAAAGCCAGAAAAAAAACACAAAAACTAAAACAATGAGGCAAATCCAAAGTAAAACAGGACCTTGACTTGATATGTTACCTAACAGTGTCATATATCCTACTAATGGTAACTGCCCTCCATCGGATCACACGGCGCGAACCCTGACACCACTAGTGATCAATCACAGTGAGTCTGCCAGGACAAGCATTCAGCCCTGTGGTCCCCCTCTGTCATCATATTCCTCACCTGCCACCATAGTTACAAGGCCAGTGTGAAAACCTAAGAGGGCTTGAGCATAAACCTTTATGCAGAAACCTTCCATTCCAGATCAATATTTTTAAAGATCTCTGAGTAACACAGCGATATCAGTGACAAAACACGTGTACGGCTACTGTCACAAATCTGGTCCTTGAACATTGCCGAAGTGAAATAAAACTTCACATTTGATTTGCGATAGATACAGAAAATGGACATAAATGTCAGATAAATCAAATAACAGAATGTTCTATTACAAGCTCCATCAAAATTGTGTTTAAGGAAGATATTGCACTGTTGCGCTGGCTAGCGGCACTGTAACAGAGACATCGAGTTCTACAGTCTGCTCAGATGTTTTAGCAAAGTAACAGGAGAGCTGAGGCACTGATGGACCTGGGTCATTTAAAATTTATTTTACCTGTGTGTTCTACTGTATCAAGTTGATGAAATCCAATGTACAACCCCCACCTGGGGGAGTCGCTCATAACTCCTGATATGTTTAGTTCTTCTATTTAAAACAAACTTACTGGCTATGCCTTTCCCTGTTAGTAAGCTCATATCACGACTCTGTGCAACCACAGCCTTTATCGCCCTTTGGGCTGTTTGCCCGTGGGGCCTTCACCAGAGCCAGCCTGTGGGACACAACCTGTATAAGTTTACACAATACTGTATATATTTTCTGCTCATAAAACTGTATGATATGAACTGAGTGATGCTCTGATTCTTTTCAGGGTCGCTGCATCAACTTCACCCGGATGAAATCCAACCCACCCCCACGATACCCAACATACAATCATCACCCCACCCCAATTTACTGCCCTTCTACAGGCTGCAGCCCCCCTCCCCCACCGGGCTGGTTGCCCCCACCTCCTCGCAGTCCCCCTGTCTCGCCTTCACCATCGATAACATCCTCGTTTCCACTTCTGCCACCGACACCACCTCCTCCTTCTACTCCACCCCCTTTCACCACCCCTCCACCTTCTACTCCACCTCCTTTCACCACCCCTCCCCCTTATACTCCACCCCCAACACGAGCTCTGCCTCCAACCAGCACGAACATGCCTCCTGCTCCACCAACTCCCCCACCCGCGGCCTTTGCAAAAGGCTCTGTGCCCCCCCCACCGCAGGCTCCCCCGCCAGGGCGAGCGCCGGCCCCCGCCCGCCCCCCCCCCCCCCCCCGCCGGTGCACTGCTGTTAGTCCAGTCCCTTTGAAATTTTCCTTTGGAGAGTGTTTGACTTCTCTTTGGCTCAATATTTGGCATATGTTTGGCATGATGTTATAATGAAGATATTATCAAAACTGAATAATACTTAAAGCCATGCGATCATGAGCAGGAGGCGTCTCGTGTGGATTACAGAGGAGTTCACCTGTGTGCGTAGCTATACTGGGGTTGAGTAGTGAGGGCAGAACATGTGCTCGGTCAGGCCTTGTTATGTAAGGTTCTGTAACTTAGTGCTCAGATGCAGTTACATTTCATAGTGCAACTCTAATGTATTAGGCATCAAAAATGTTACAGGATATCTACTTTTCCCAATATCGTATCGAACAATGAAATTTTGGTGGTATGCTGCTGCTCATATAATTCTTGAATTCAGATGCGATACCAAAATTTCATTTGTAGTTATGCAGTTAAACATCTTTGTAATCCACACGAGACGTCTTCTGCTTAATACAGTTTGTTAAACTCGTGCAGACAGAGACCGACTGAAACCGAAAGACGTTGATATCAACAAATTTGCTATGTTAAAAATGTGCGTGTGCCTGACTACGCATAATTTACATTTATCACCTAAAGACCAGTATTTTGTGAACAGCTTACAATAAAATTGTGTAGCAGGTGAAAGTAATTGCAGACCCATCTTAACGCTGACATTGTAATAACGTGAGTGGATGGAAATGGGGCTACAGCTGAAGCCACGCTCATTAGAGACCCTACGAGGCCACGTCAGTGCAAATGCAAAGTGCATGCATGTAGGCTGGAGAACTGTTACCATGAAAATTGAATTTTGGGGGGGGGAAAAAAAAAAGTTAGTATCAGTGCTTATTGAAACTTTAATACTTTTGACAACCCTGGTCACTAGTGCCTTGTGTTCAAGAGCTGAGACTTATTAAATTTAGAATGTATTGCTCTGTTAGAGGTTTCCACATATGTATGCAGAAATGTTTAGTTTGTTGCTGATGTCAGAGTAGTTTCAACACACAACCCTGCTTCCCTTCCTGCCCCAGGAGTTGAAGTGAGCTGTCATTCCGCCCTCCCCCGTGCTTGTGACACAGAAGCCAGAGTATTGTCTCCCAGACCCAGCTTCCTGTTGATTGTCCTGAAATGCTTGTTTATGTTCTTTCTGCCCTGCCCTAACAGGATGCTATAATGCTTTGAAAGAGACCAATACAAAATCTTATAAAACTCCCTTATTCTAATCATAGCTTCTTATAAATAAAAATACAAAAACAAGATCTTTACAGGAAAGTGTTGTGATTGTGACTGGGGCTCAGTCAGATGAGTGTGTCGACGGGTTTAGCAGCTGAAGGAAGTAGTCATTATTTTCAGCAAGCTGGACCACACCAAATTGGCCTGACGGAAGTCATTAGTAGAGGGTAGATGGCCAGATATTAGCCCCTCTGGGGTTCTGAGTGCCTGAGCCTCACTGAACAGCATTACTTTCCACTGAGTAACATCTGTTATACTCAGAGTGACAACCTTTTCCTTAAGGAGCCTGCGTTAACGTGGACAGAGAGTGTTGGTAGTATAAACCAAGTCTAAGGCTGTTTCTAAAGTTGTATTATTCAAGCATAGAGGTGTTGCTAAGATTAATCCAGTCTAAAGAGGTGTGTGTGTGTGTGTGTGTGGGTGTGTGTGTGTGGAGGGGTTTATAGTTCTTGTTTTTTTATGATTATGTAAATAAAATCAGTTCTTTTTTTGTCAGGTACTTGGTCTCCACAGTGACTTTGTTGTAGCAGTAGATTGTCTGTTTTAGTGTAGTCCTGGTGCCGTGCCCACATATTGGTACAACAGCAAAACAGTGGTGGGGATCTGACGGCCCACATGACATCCTGCCCCAGCAGCCCACATGTTGCTGCCCCATGTCACTTTGTCTGCTGAACTATCACCCTGCAGCTTCAAGACTATTATCCAGTACATTGACAACCAGTTTGAGCGCTACCTTCATGATGAGAGCGGCCTGAACCGGAGGCATATTGTAGACAACCGCGTCCACTGCTGCTTCTACTTCATCTCCCCCTTTGGCCATGGGTGAGTCACTGTCAAACATCTCGTCTTTAGTTTGCCTATTTTTGGTTGCATGTGTTGTTGCACTGGTATGATGATGATGATGATGATGATAATGATGGGATTTTTAGGCTGAAGCCATTGGATGTTGAATTCATGAAGGCTATCCACAGCAAAGTAAACATCGTCCCTGTCATCGCCAAGGCTGACACTTTGACTCTGAAAGAGCGTGATCGCCTTAAGAGAAGGGTGAGACTTTCTCATTCTGCCTGTTGACTACTACTTGTTTTCATAATTTTTTCTTAAGTTTCAGATCCATACACAAACTATAACCTGTTAAAAGAAAGTTTAATTTCAGTGTAGTAAATTTCTATTTAAAAATTCTTTATAAACTCCATTATTATCTTATCTTAAAAAGGGGTGTTCTCCAAGAGAAGGTACCAGATAGAGCCAGAATAGTAGAAATCAAAGGGCTGTGTGTAGATTTCTGCCACTGTTGGCACTTGTCCACTAGCTCACTGATTGTGCTGTTCTGTATCGTACCAAGCTCTGACTCTTCACTCCACTTTATCCTTAACCCATAGCATGCTATAGTGTTGTAGATGTGCCTTGCTCAGGGACAGGTCCAAAGTGAGCCAAACTCTACTTTCTTGTAGATTTGCAGGCACTACTTTTAGTACTCTGATTTAAAGTTCCTTAAAGAATGAAGCGCTGAAAGTGGTTTCAGCAGTTTATTCAGAGGACAAAATACATCACTGATTAGAAGGATCTATCCAACATGAAAAAGGTGTTTCAGGACATAGCTGTTGGGATATCAGAAATGAGAGTAGTTTGTATGACAAAGCAATGAATCCAGACTCAGAGAGCAGTCTGGCTTGGTACTGGAAGGCACTGTAAGTGTATCTTATCGTGTGTGTTAGCCGTTCTATAACCTGAAGCCAGCAGCCAGGAGCCCCGCAGTGGCTCAGACAAGGAGCATGCCTCTGTGAGAAGGTGGCCAGCTGCTTCCTGCTTCCTGTTCCCAACTGAAATGCGTGTTCCTGCACATTGCCTCTGCTTTCATCTGCTTCTCAGCTGCTCTCGTCTAGACACAATTCTACTTTCGTCTACCCTTCCACAAGACTACATCTGAGCTGCCCCCCCCCCGTAGGCAAATAAACGGCATATCTTATAGAATATAACAACATTAAAAGGATTTCCTGTCACTGTGATATTACCAAGACCCCCACCTCCTCTCCTGGCCCCCACCTGACTAAGCAATTGTTTCCATGCAGGCTGTTGGTATTGTTCTGTTTTGCCCAGTCCACCTTTTCGTTTGAAGTCTATAGTTTACTTGATGAAGCTGATGCCAAATACCTTTCGATGACGGGGTTAAGCTCAGTCCTCTAAGCCTTTATCGGTCTCAGTGGAACTCTTTGTTTTTTGAATATGAAGTAGCATTTTCACTTTTAAGAAAGTATTTTTACCTGGTCTGTTTCGACCAGTAGCATAGAAGATGGTGACAATACAAGAAGGTGAAAAAGTTTATTCTGGCTGAAGAGAAAAATGTTCACAATATTTCAAATACAGCAATATAGATGGGATAGAACAGGCATAAGGTAGTGCTGAATGGCACAAAAGTACTGCATACTGTTTAACAAAATTCTGAAAGTGTGACTCGTGACCGTACAATTACAGAAGTACAAAATGACTGATAGTACCCGAATTTTGTGTACACAAACTCGTAACAAAATGCATGAAAGTACAATAGTACTTTGAACAGGAACCCGGAAATCACAAACCAATCAAAATTGAAGCTCACTAGCTGCTCCCCTACATATGGTGAGCCTTTCAAAAAGATTGTTATATAAAAATCTGATTTTTTTATAGTAATTATTACAGATATGTTCCCTTCTAGGGATGCTGTGGTGCTGATGCCAGCATCACACATGGGCCCAGTACTCTGCCCATACACCCCTATCCAAACCCTTCACGTACAGACACTCCATCATGCTGTTCTTTTGTTTACTGAGCAGGATTTGTAATGAGTGGTTCTTATTTACTCTTGTGCTCTGTTGTTAAGAGGTTTGTTTTTAATTGCCATTTGTAGATGCCGTCACTTTCTGTGCAAATAGGCATTGCTAATGAGATTTCCCTTTTCCTTGATACTTCTTGCATATTAAGAGGTTTCAGTAGTTTTACATTCATTAAGAAAGCAGATTCTTTGTTGCAAAAAAGATTTTTGACTGTAAATGTGTTGATCTCAGGAAGCAATTTGTACATTAGAGCATTTTAAAACAGCCAACAGACACCACTGTGGTAGAGCACAGCTCATCGCAGTAATGCTTTGTTTAAAGTTACCTCATGTCATTGTAGATGAGGACATAATTAAATTGACCTTTTCTGAACATGTTTTTCGTCATGCCAGCAGTCAGCCATTGTTTTCCAAACTGTTTTTAAACAAACTTCCGCTGCTCGCTGTTCACTTGGCTGCTAGGAAACTAGCTTAAACTAGTCATGTGTTAGATGAGACTGGTTTTAAAAAAAGTGTTTTTGTCAGTCCGCTTTTCTGCTTTGGTGTTTTGTCTTTTACTTGCCTTGTTATACAATTGTATTTGTCATTATTACAAGATTCATGATGCATACTTTTCACATACTTTTCAATACAGCACTGTTGAACAGTTTTCCCAGAAAAATTTAAACTTCCATATAATGTCAATTTTAAATCTTGAGCCAGTTACTGAAAAGCGCATAGATGACTGGACTACACACGCCTTGTTTTTTAACATTGAAGGGGCCCATCAAAGTGAAGTGTCAAGCTGTAGTTTGAAGACACCTGGTCGAAAGTAAAAGAAAATGTCCCTAATCCAGATACGTACTGGTCTTTGCCTGTGAACCAAAGATGATGCTACCCCAGTTGTTTTGGAATGTGTGCAGGATCTGAATATTTCTGCGGAGCACTATATATGGCTAAGAATCAGTTCAGTAATGGGTGATGTAATTAGGCCAGCTGAAATCATGCACAGTTTGAAGTATGATAACCACTAATAACATGTAAAGTGTCTTTCCTGTGTGGCCCTGAGTTCTAAACAATGCAATACCACAGTGTCCTGTTCTCATGGGTTTTCTGAACCTGATAAAGCCATCATTGGCAAACGGTAAGCCCCTCTTTCTCCAAATTAAACAGGGACAGCTTAATTATATTGCTTATGTTAAACCAATGTAATTTGCTGCTACTTATATTTCCGTCCATTTTTGACAGCCTGATTTTTTTATTTCTTTATTTTTGCTACGTGGCATAGTTCTTAGTAATCCCAGTTATTTGGTTTAATCTACTGGGCATTACTTGAAGCTCATGAAACATTACTCATCACTCATCTTTTGTCTGTTTCCTGCAGGTTGAATCTGATTTAAAAAATAAAAAATTTGTCACTACTAAAACATATGCAAATTGTAGTGTTCAAATTAGTTTTCCCCTGCCAACGTTTGTTTGGTGTTGTAAATAGGGTGTATGTGAAGATTCTGGCACGTCACGTGTGAATTAACCGATGGAAAAACAGTGAAAGAGAAGTCTTGCTCTGAGCTGGCTCAGTCCAGAATTACCTCAGAGTTGTACATCCCACACATGATTTCGAAGCATCCCTTGAACTGCTAACATTTTGTGCAAGTTTGGAAATTGTTTCTGGCTGGAGGAGAAGGCTTCATCTTTAGTTTTGTGCTGTCTGATTAATGATCTTGGAAATCGGTCTACTCACAGTGGCCATTAGCATTAGTTCTTGTAGCTCCATCCAAGCAGGAGCCCACTCAGTTCCTCCTTGGCTTTTTTACCCTAGTATAACTGGTATTGCTTTCTGTTTCTTTCATTTTTTATGATTATTACATTATTTACCTATCAGAACCCTACATACTCTTGTGCTGTTACGGTTTTGTTTCTGCCTTTCTGACCCCATCAGTGCTGACTTAGATAATGTATCAGTCTTCTTAAACTGAGTAGAATTTCATACTGTGGAATAAATGGTTGAAACACTGCTTAACCTGTTAAGGCAAAGACTTCTGAAGTGTTTTGTGAATTATTGGCTCGTCCCCTAAAGTCAGCATTTAAGGATTCTGAATAGTGATTCAGTTTCTAAAAGTGGAAGGTGTCGAATATGTCCCTATATTACTGCCGACACAGCAGAAGTAGTTTAAAATAAGTTTTATATGACTTGTTTCATTCAGATTTATGGGTGCTACTTTCATTTTGCCTTTGTTTTTTAGGCACGTTATTGCGAAAGGCGCTATATAAAAATGTATATAAAAATTGAATTGAATTTTTTAAAGAAACCTAATAACTTTCTCAGTATGTTTAATCTTTTCATCCATTGTGGACTGCTTGTGGCTGGTATACGCCAGAACTTACACATCTTAGGTAACGCAGTGCTTTGCAGGCGAGCACAGTATTGTTGTTGATATGTGTCTGATAACGTGGCACCAGCAGTGAAACACACGAGACTCCACGAGGCTTGTTTGCTGGCACAGTAAGTGTTGTTAGGAATTTAATGTTGCTTCTTTTTTAATCTCGCAGCGCATACCACAGCCGTTTACTGGAAACTGTACATGTGTTTTCAGACAGCTGGTATTGTGTGGGGAAACTTCCGAACACAGTATCTAAACAATGCCAAGACAATGTAAGACGACAGCAGAAAGTTATGAATGGAAAATAAATAATAAAAATTTTTAAAAATGGCAGAAAAAAGTAGTTTTGTAAGGAAACAATAAAATGTATTGATATATGTTAAACCCGTGTCATAATAACTGCAAAGTATATATTACTGGCATCAAAAATGTCACCTGCCGGCA
Organism: Chitala chitala; assembly: GCA_025773905.1. Lineage (NCBI taxonomy): Eukaryota > Metazoa > Chordata > Actinopteri > Osteoglossiformes > Notopteridae > Chitala > Chitala chitala. The sequence goes on from JABJVR010002512.1 coordinate 14,183, forward strand.
GCTTTTCGGGGGGCTGAAACAACCCCCCCCCCCGAACACAAGCGCACAGGAGTTTGTTTCTAAAACCAACAGTCTCTTCAGTCATAAGTGGTTTGGTAATGAAAACTGACATTGAACACACCACTGTCAGTTATAAACTGTGTCTAAAGTCGGGAATCTAAAAGTAGCAGCAGAACAATTTTATTTCAGCACCTCTGACAGAGGCGCTCATCTGTGGGAGAAGCATGTGATTTGGCGAGGTGTGTGATCTGGCGGCAGTCCCCTAAAAACCAATGAGGTAACGATAGTGTTATCGTTTTTCTGTTGTATACCATACGATAAGAAGGGGCTACAGTGGAAACAAATTAATGTTTTATATCATCAAAGATATGGTGCCAGTATATACAGTGGAAAAGCCTGGGTTCATTCAGATGCCACATACAATTGTCCAAGGATATGAGCTACTGAACAAAATATTTGGCAGAACTTTCCATGTGGGATTTAAAAACAAATACATTGTTGGTAGAAATTTAGAATTTAGATAGAATTTATCTATAAATAAATGAATATATATGTAGAACAAATCACCACCTTGTTTTATCAATTATAAATTTGGAAATCCATAAACGTGGAAATTAATTTTTGCCCTTGAACAACAAATCCTTTAGTTTTTAAGTATTCATTCTTTAAAAAAATTTTGTTTGAAAATTTTGTTGGTGCAAAAAATCAGGTTTTGTTTTTAAGCTGTCTTGCTCAGCCCTGTGAATGTGGGCTATGCCCTCGCAACCTGTTTTCTTGACACTTTCTCCAGTTACGTCACCAATATTGTCTCAAAACATCATGTGACTGTGGTCTGTTTGCAGATTTGTACATTTTCAAAGGTTTCAGCGACATGGATGGATGGATGGACGGACTGATGGAGGTGCCCGTACTTCTCCACATCATCCTCTTCCTTGCTTATTTCTGTTCCCATTTCTTGCAGCGCCGTTAGGCAGGATTTGGCCTCTGCATGTTAAATGCATAGAATAAAAGGACTTGGAGAAATTCCGCTATTGCATTGCTGAGTTAGGTAGCAAATTTAACTAAATTAAATTAAACGCATGTATGCAAGTTCCAGATTTCTTCAGAGTAATTTTCATGGTTCTACAGCATCTCGTAAGATGCATGATTTTGTTTAAATGCTCATAATGTTAATAGTGGATCTTTTTTGAAACTTCTATCCATTGTTCCTGGATATCTAGTGATACAGATTTAAGGGCATTTGTTTAGAAAAATTGAATAAAAATGTAAGTATCACTACATAACGCATGAAAATGGACAACTATCATCTTGAAGTTGGAATGTTTGTAGTCTTTTGACCCATTTTCCCCAAACTTGTAATGTGAAATTAGATTCTAGCACAGTTATTCTGTTGGAGAGGCAGTATGTAGCCTTTTTGCATGAGAAGGCAGTATGTTGTGGAATAGACAAGCTCTCCAAACAGGACTAGAGCGGTCGAGGCTGTCTCACCCTGTGTTTATGTAGCAGTACGGTGCCATGTGCTTCCTGCCCGTATTTCGGCCCTGGCCTGCTGTTTGTTTATTCACCCTTTTAGTGCCCATTATGCCCTGCCATGTGAGCAAAGGTTGACTCCTCTTCTTTTACCTTTAAAACAATAAATGTGGCTTTCCATTCACTTCCTTTTAACAATTCAGTCTAAAAATGGGATTTTTGTTTGTTCGCTTCAGTTGTCACGGGGAAGTAAAACACAAGGAATGCAATGCTTTTTACTTCCTAATTTAAATCCACTCCAGAATTCTGAGCATTTTTAAACAAAACACAGCTCGTTGCTATCGGTTAGGAGCACGCTTATTATTTGCAAGTTGGGTGGTCTTGGATTTCATTACCAGTTATGTGCATTTAAAAAATTTTTGATTTGCTGGTTTCTCTGACTACAGTGAGTTAATGAAAGCCCAGGGCAGTTGAGCCCTGTCTAATTAAACGGCCCACAAGAGCGGTTCTTATCTTGGGCATCCTCAGGCCTGGTGTCTGGCGCAGGAATGTGCTGATGCACGTCCCGCACTGCACTCCCTTCCCTCTGCACTCAGACCGTTTCAGCTCCACCACATCTTCGCTGCTCTTACTGTCATCAGTGTTATTGTCCTGGAAACAGTGTTGTCATTGTCCAGACACACTTATCCTGGCTTCTTATTGTCCACACATCATACTTTTAGTGTTATTTACTGTTTTACTTCTGCATCCTAAGGTCATAGATTAGTGATTTTCTGAGTAGTAAAATGACAAAATTGACAAGTTTACCATTGCTACATTCTAGGTATTAGTAAAATGTGCCTGTTTTCAATATTATTGAAGCCATAATTCATCATTACATCATCAAAGAAAGTGGGGATATCAAAGTCAGTAATTTGTTCAAATGCCAGAGACTTAATGGCAAAATAACTTTTATAACATCTGAAAAACTTGTGGGGAAAAAAATTTGCTATTCGGGTGCAGAATGTATATACAATACAGGTGTACTGTATATTTTTAACATGTTAAGTGTAAGTGCTAAAACAAATGCCTCTAACACTAATTTACCAATAGATTGTTACCGATATGCCATAAAATAACAAACACCCCAAAAAACCGGTTTATAATGCATATCTCTGATTTTGCTGGCAAGCCCATTGCGACCAGTGGCAAGTAAATGTAGAGCGAGCAATGGATAACTCTGGACGGGTTTGAAATACACATGAATATTTAACATGGCATCAGTCAAAGATATATATTTATATAATTGCTTAAGATGTGATACCAGTTACTCCCCCTAGTGTCCTGGCTGCTAAGAAAAATAAATTGGACACAACAAAGTCTTTTTTTTTTTTTTTTTTATTTTGTTTTTATTTTTATTTTTAAAACCTTGTCAGTAGAGGAGGCTTGGAAATGTGCAAGAAACACCAGAGTAACAATAATGTGGGTGATTTGCATGACTTTGACACCTGTAATTTCTTCAGAAAATACAACATTTGTACATTTTGACATTGTTCAGGCCCGACTTTATCACGATCCCCACTGTAATTTTAGATTTTTTTTTTACCCAGATTTTTTTTATTGGAAATTGTGTAGCTGTTATGTGCGAATATATA
>JABJVR010002513.1:0-17280 GCA_025773905.1 Chitala chitala
TGGAGCCCATCCCAGAGCACATAGGGCGCAGGGCAGGGGACACCCAGGGCGGGGCGCCAACCCACCACAGGGCTATTAAATACATCATTAAAAGTTAAGGTTTCAAACAAGTAATTATTTTATTAAACAGGGAAATGATTCAGAGCGTTTTCTAATAATTAATTACCTGTGTTCAGAAACCTTACTGTTCTGGACCATTTTGCATATAAATCCCTGCAAGGTACTGACTGTAATTATAATAATACAAAGTTATCATTTGCCCATATTACACAAAAAAAAAAAAAAAAAAAAATCTGTTGCTTTATTTTATATGTTCAAGAGGATAATGCTTTGTTTTCTAGTGTGGTGCAGTGGCTGAGTGGTTAAGATCTTGTGCTCAAAAATCCCATGAGATTATTACTTATCACTTGTGGCTGTAGTGGTTTCCTTTACTAGAAATCCAAACAAAGTTTGCCAAAATGCTCAGTGTTCCTTTTACAACAATTTTGTTGCACGTCCAGCATGCAGCACTTGTTTCTTATGTACAAGTTCATACTAATTGTAAAAGGTTTATTTGCCTTTAATTCTACCGTTTCAATAAACAAGTTTTATTGATTGAAAGAAGAAAAAAATCTGAGCTTTGAACATTTTCAAGCATTTGCTCTCTCATTGATATGATTTCTAGATATTTTAAGTATTATGACAGCTTTATGTTTCACGATGTGATGTCCATACTGGAAATCATAGAGGAGAGTTTGAAGAGTCACACAAACGTAATTCTGGACTATGTTATATCAAAATTTGGCCACTTGGTGGCACCATGGACACTTAAAATGGGGAACCTCACCTTTTATACTACGAGGTCATGTGTGGACTCCTCACACAACACAGAAATATTACACACATATTAAACATTTAGGTTATTAATAGTAAATGACCATGTTCTTGGAATGCTTTCACACCCTGGACGCTGTGACAGGTTACAACAGGAGAACCATCTGGACATGACAGCCACTGCATAGTCTATAGATCTGCTAGTAAGAGCATTACATGCACCTAAAACAAAACCTTAAATATGATAAAAAATAATAAACAAAAAGATCAATTTATTTATTGTTTACAATAATTACTTATTAAAGTATGTTTATTTTATTGCATAGTCAGTTAAAAATAAGCATACTTTTTACAAGTTGTGCCATTCAATTACAAGACATTAGGCATTGATAAATGTTCCAGTACATCATCATATGGGCAGACTTTGATAATGAGCTGAATAATATACTGGCTCCTACAAATAAAGATGGGGAACCGTTTAACCCAATTAATGTATGTTTGTATATGTTGAAGTCCTGGGTGTGACTAACTATCTGGGTCAGTTTTTGTTTGGCCTTAGGGTGGAGGTTAGGTACATTTAAAGAATAACTTAAAATTATGCTCTTAGTTAAATGACATTTACTTTCATTTGTACCATTGTATTTCTCATTCTCACATGTGGTGTAGTTCAGTTTGTTGTTGTACGTTGTTATACAACAGTATGTCAGAGCTGTGTGTTTGTCAGCTTTATTTTTTTCAAAGATAAAATAATCATCACATCTCACCACAGATGTTAAAAAAACACCACCAAAAAATGATCCCCATGCTTCAGTCACACAGGACATTTGCTAACAAATGGAACAAAATTGCCCTGCAATAGGTTAGCATCCTGTACAGGGCGTTCCCTTTTTGTGCCCTAGGCTGCCTGGGGTAGGCTACCCTAGGACAGCCTGTCCATGAGACAAACCAGTATAAGTGTAATATAGTATATTTTCCTACTTTAAGTCCTGCATATCATAAATATATGACCAATTTCCTTGTCTGCTCAAAGGATATATTTTGATTCCAGTTACACTTGCCTAGACTGCATAGTGCAACAAATTTACCATCAATGGGACTAAACCCAAAACAGGAAATGCTTCATATGAACTACTAATTTAAAAAGGGCTTTTTCCATAAATGTGCTTAAACCAGTTATTTTAAAGCTAAGACTATGGGGCATGTTTATTTGAATAGTCACACTGAATTTTAATTGAAGTAAATACCTATTGAATTTAAGAAATACTTGACAGATGTGCATTCTAGAAATGAATTTATAATTATGGTTTTTATATGTTGAAGCTGGCTCATATGGCAAAATAAAAGGTATGAAACAGGAACCAGTACAGACACCTGACCAGATCCTACTGTACAGTACAATGGTGCTTCACAGCATTGTAGCTACATTACCAAACCTCACTGCACTGTAGCTACATTACCAAACCTTACCAAACCTCGTATCAGTAGCCTGCTCCATGAGACATCCAGCCCTGCCCCAAATTACCTCACGTTTTAATTGCTCTTTTTTTTAAATGAAAGTTCTCCAACAACAACAAATAGCCACATGAAAGCTGCCAGCATGCAAGTATGAAATATGTTGCACCTTTTCATACATTTTCACATTAAAAAACAAAAAGTGTAAAAATATCAGTTTCATCAGCTGCAAGCCCAATTCCTCTGAACTGGCCTGTTTCACCACCCACAGTCAGTTTTGAGGGTGATTGATATATCTGAGATAAAAACAGCAAAGGAAAAAAAAACCTGGGGATTTCGAAAAAACCACAAACAGGAAGCTCTGCCTCACCACTAACACAGGAACAATGAGCAACACTCAAGCAAACGGCAAAAGCAGAAACTGCTCTGCTGAAACCAAGCTCCCCTGCAACCACCAAGTATTTTGCAAAACAAGTCCGGAGGGCATCACGAAAACATTCAGACGAGCGCTCACACACACGCTAGCCTGTTCTCCACTTCGATTCCTTTAAAACGTACAGTTCTCTCAGCTAGAGGCTAACATGCCTATCAAAGGCAACTGCGTGCAGTAATAGGAACAGGCAGGATCCAAAGTGGCGGCCCATCACTTCCTCACTGTGTAGGAGCGTTACAAAAAAAAATGAAGTGGCAAGTTGAAAATGAAGCCTAGATGTTGCTACATGGCTTTAACAGCAATTGTATGTGACTGAGCAGAAAAAAACTGCTGATCTAGTAAAAATTGTATATTTATGATTTAGATCACTATTAGACAAATAAAGCTTAAAGTTTAACCCTCTTGGAGCAATATTAATACTATTACTAGTACAAAAAAAACAGTTGATGCTAATCTGCAAAGCCTGCTGGTAGAGGTTAAACTTAATTTTTTAAATGTGTGATACAGTCAGCTGTAATTTCAAACAAAGCTTCGCACTCAGCACTGGAGACAGATTGTACTGCATTAAGCTTTTATGTAAAATTATTTTGTGAGGAAAGCACACCCTTAATTATGAAAAAGTACAAAGAGAAAAACTGTAAAACTGATAAAAAAAAAAAAAAAATTTCAGGTAAATGTGCCAAATGAATACATTAGAGTATGAACTAATAAATAGGTATGCCGTTTTTATACACCTCCCATGTCATGTCACCCACGTAAGGAATACTGTCAACATCCTGGCCCATCTCAGCTAACAAGCTCATCTTAATTAGGTAAGCCAGAAGTTAAGATAGTGATACAAGTTACCCCAGCTCTGCCTTTACTAGTGGTACATTCACAATACATTGGTCTTGTAAAAAGCAGGCAGAATATTATAGAATGACAGGAGTCTACAAAAGGAAGCATGCTTACTGGTTTGATAATGTCATAAGTGGATTTCAATGTACAGGTTAACTATGCATATCAGATACTCAGACAGCGATGAGCTGAGGGAAGAGTTCATTGGCAAACATGTCATCCCAGAGTGGAGAGGACATGTCATCGAAGGGGGAAGGTGAGCGCTCGCATCCGGAGTCACTGTAGACCTCTGACAAGTGACAGGCCTCCTCAGGACAGCCAGGTGTGAGCAAATCACCAACCCCCATCTCAGGGACCAAATCGTCATCCTCCGACTCTTCCTTGACATGGAAAGCCTCTGCTTCCAGCTTCACCGCCTCCTCCTCGACCTCCGTCACTTCAGGGTTGCTTTCCTCACTGCACCATACAACAGGCACTTGCAACGGCTTGGTGTACATGTGGTCCCATTGAATCAGTTCATTAGGGCCTTCCAGCCTCGGCGATGGGGACCCCAGATGTGCACATGGGGCTGAGGATACTGAATCAGAACCTGCCTGGCAGAGTTCTGGAACACCACTTGGGTCCAGAGAGCCCCCTTTGATGAGCGTGTCTGGATCAAGGATGTCCAAAATGCCAAGCAGGATATCAGACTATGGAAACAATTTAAGACAACACTTTAGCATCATGCAGTAACTAACATGTCATCTCATAACTCCTACCCGGCCCAAGCCATATGCCCACCTCATCTGCAGAGTCGTCAATGCTAAATTCCAGGTGGAGGTCTTCAGCTTTGATGACTGCTGGGCTTGCACCTTCTGCGGAGGCACACATAGCCTGAGTGCTGCGGACTCAGAAAACCCGGTCACCATGCTGACGGCATCCACGCCAGATTTAACCATCTTAACCTATGACAGAGACAGTGGATGAAGAACAGTCACACAAATTACATTCTTAAATCCAGTGGAGGGCTTTCATCCAACTCAGTTTTAGCATTAGCACATCTGACATCAGATACTTGCATGTACTAAACATCCACACCCCTTAATTTAAAATATAATAGGCTGAAACAATGCAGTTTAGTTTGAAGCAGAACTGAAACTCACATTACACAAACACTGGTGAAGTACATACATATTTAAAATCGTGATAGAAATGTATAAATTTAACAGAAACTCTAAATACCTTTTCTTTGACTTCTAGACTGTCCAACCCAAGCCTGTGACGAAATTCTTGGTTTTCAGTCAAAAGTGTCAGTGACTGCTCACGGAGCAGTGTGTTTTCCTTGTGAAGTTTCTGATTCTGAAGCAATGTACACACAATACAAGGAAGTTTTTTTAAAAAGCGACATATACACATAGGAAACTGCTGAAGAAACTATTTAACAGAAAATGTGGTCACCTCCAGTTCCAGTTCTAAAACCTGCTGCTCCAGTTCGCACATTTTGGCTTTCTTCCTGTCTCTAGCCGTTTGGGCAGCAACTCTGTTTTTTAGTTTCCTGTTAAATGCGGGGGAAAAAGGTTCAAATCTATTAGGGAAGAAAATAAAGAGTGCCTAAACCAGAAAGACATGTCTGAACCACTAGCCTTAATGCCACGGTGGCAGCCAACCATCTCATTACGCAATGTGAATCGGTGAACACTAGGGTGGGCGTCTCACAGTTTTCCAGCTTTCTATTACAACAAAACGCTTAATTATATTCAGCTACGACTAATTTGTATCTGATTATAATTTTTGAAATTGTTAAAACGTTAAAGACAAATTAAGTGGTCACAGCATTAAAAAACGAAACTAACCACCAACCTCCTAAGTGATTTTTCTTCGGGGCTCAAGTGTGTGAGTCGCTGCCTTTTGCGCTGCGGTACTCCGGACCCGGAGCCGAAGGACTCTGAATCCGAGGATGACTGATGCCCAGAGAAAGGCGAAACCCCGGGCATGGAGCGGACCAGTGGCGCTGTTGATGCTGCGCCCAGCTGTGCGCTGTGTCTCCCGGAGATTACAAGGATTTTGTGGGCTCCTCCTGCCCCTGCTGTCACAACAACCATAGCGTTACTAGTGCGTGCGTATGTATTTTATATTTTAGTAGATTTTTTTTTAGCTATCATAGAGAGGAATTGTATGTCGAAGTAGAAAGTATTTTTTTCCCAATACTTGTCCCCCCTCTCCTGACTACTGTAATTCGCATAATTTCCTTCTGCGCTTGTATAGTACAGTCGTGCTAATATGTGATTGGTCAATTTAGGTATGACGTCAAATATTCAGTTTGATTGGTTTACAAGCGTTGTATTTAAACAGCTGTCATTTTTGCGTCGGGGTGGTGTGGAATTTCGTTGTTGTAATATGGGTTTGGTGTATGGACTAAAAGGATGTATGGACACACATAAGGGTGTGTGTGTGTATTCATACACCCTTATATACATACACTGTGTTTAGTAAACCGCTTTGTAGGTCTGTAACAGCAAACATTAGCATTCGCTAGCATTATATACAACATTTTGTAGTTGTATCACTGTCCACATCAATAATTGTAACTACTGTACATAAAATTAATGAGAAAATGTATCCTGTTCATATAAAAATGTAATAGCAATGCTCAAGACAATGTAGCTGAATCTGTTGAAACAATTAACAGCTCTTAAGCACATTTTATTCAGTATCTCAATTATCTTTTCCATATAAAGTACATCAAAGCTGTCTGGCAAATAAATTATCCTACCATATGTGTTATTTTGGCCACAGCATCTAGGATTAGAAGAATACAGGATAAAACTTCTCTCTGTCATTTTTTCCACTGAACCTTTAAAGTTTTACCAGTTTTTTTAAAAAATCCAAAGCACATCATGTTTTCAGGATGTGAAAATGTCCCTGAACATCAGTCAACATCTGAAAGACTTCACTGGAAACTGTCGATATTCAGGAATAGGCAGGACAGCTGAAAGGAATACTTAAGCCTTTAAAACCCTTTTACCCTATATTTTAGAAGTTGGACTGTGTTCAGATGCCCTTCCCAGTCGCAGGGTGGAGACTACAACACATGGGCTTCCAAGTGTGAAGACCAGAAGACAAAAAGAAAATCTTGTCCATTATGCACATTTTAATATGAAAATATGCCTGATGAAATGAGGAATTACTTGATTTATTTGGTAACATGTAGGTATTTGAAACAGATTTGTCATTGCAAAGCTGTATAAAGATACAGTGTATTCAACACACGTGTAGGTCAACTCTTTGCTCAGATGTGTATTGTCTAAATTACAGAACAAGTAGCAGTTGCAAGTGCTAAGTACATACTTAATGTGTGTTTAAGGTGGGGTTCAAGATTCTGTTTCATTGAGAACAGGTCTCAGTATAACAACCTCCAATTCACTCATGCATTCTCCCTGCACCCTGGGTGCTGTAGAAAGGAAGAGGCTGCTATTAGCCACACTAGCTAAACAAAGAAGGGTACTTTATTTCCATAGCCAGGCCTATACAGCCAATGGACAGCAACCCATATACACTGTGCAGAGCATATTGCAGTCACTAGAGACAAAACCAGCCCAAATAAATTACCTGTGAAGCAAACGGGATTATGATAACCAGCGTGGTATTAACAATATCACTCGTGATGCTGTCTGAATAAAATATCACCAGACACCGAACTAACTTAATGTTTGTGTACCCAAAGGTACAACAATCTCCCCAAACAGGTATAACCTGTGGAATTTAACTGTGAAATGTAACGCTTGTCCTGCCGACTTCTCAAACACATTACTTCAGTTGTATCTTACAGAGTAATTGCTCTGACAACTAACCAGTTGTATTCAGACTAAAATAACCTATTTTGGTACATTATTTTACATGGTGATGTTTAATATCCAGAGCTTCAACACTGGACAGGTGTTCTGTTATCTGTCTTGTGCCACATATATGAATACAGCATCATAGGTCTATTCATTATTTCACCTGTAAATGTACAATGGGTTCTATTACCATGTCATCCTCAGCTAAGTAGACATTAATTGCAACTGTGAGACAATGAGGCCTGTCCCCCTCTGCTGACTGAACACGACAGAAAAAGCAAGGTGATCAGCTGCCTCAGTTTGCATGCCTTTGTAAAATAACTTGTGACAGGAAACCCATTTTGCTCTGTCACTGCATCCTTCAATGGGTTTTTGAGATATATCTGTGTGAGAACATTACAAAAACACACGCCAGCAACAGTATACCGATGTGCATGAACTGTCCTGCACTTGCAAGTTAATAGTAAAACGTGTTTTTGAAGTGCCGAGTCAAACAGAAGAGTTTTTATTTGATTGGGGGGGGCGATACCGTACTTTAATATTTATGTAAATACGTTTGTAATTTATGACTGGACTGGTGGCTTAAGATCGCAGATAAGATGTTACTGTTGTTTCAGTAAAATACAAATGGTTAAACTGTAAGCCACTCTGAACAGAAATTTCATTTCACGAACTAAATATAAATTATCACACCTGACCACCAGCACATAAGCATAACTGAAAGCAAATCTTTAGTTTCTTTGGCTAAATTTACATATCTGACGTCGAGAACGAAACGTGAAATGTTTCTGGTTTTGGCATCTGAAAATTGTTATCAGATATTTGCATAAAAACGGCTGAAAGACCACCTTATAGACTATGAGGTTATCGTAATATTGAGACGGAATACTGAACAGGTTAAGCAGTAAATATGGAACGATTTACAATACAGTGCTTGACTACATTCCGTATATAACCCAGAGAACACAGGCTTTTAGTAACAGGCTCAGATTAAAGTCAGTGCTGCGTTATGGTTTAGAGAGGGAAACGGTTGTTCATCGTTTTTATGACAGCTTTTATACAAAAATGTTTTGAACGGATTTTTAATATAATTATATAAGACAGACGATTGTAACACGTTTGATTGTATCAGTGAACATGCCAAAGGATAGGTAGTCTGGTTCTGAGCATGGCTTTTCACAATTTCTTCAAAGTTAATAGACTGTTGCACCACACTTAGTAAAATTAGCAACAAAAAAAATGTGAAAATGTATGACACTTTTGTGAATTACGATAGTACGGTGTAATTTATGTGTATCCCGGAAGTTTGCGTGTAAAATTCTTCTATGTACTTTGTTCATTTGGTCGATAAAAAACTTTAAGTACTATTGGTATTGTCACTATTCGTTGATTTGTATTTCCACCTGCTGGATAATTTAAGCATTGCAATACCAATATGTACCAAGCCAAATTAAATTCACTGGTAGTCTTTTTTACGTAGACGACAGGCTTTGAGGATTTAAAGATCATCGACGCAGTGGACATGAGTTTGACTAAACTCCGACAGACAGTGGAGGACAGCAAGGCCTGGTGTGCTGTCGTCCAAGGGGTGACGAAGAGTCGGACACGATTAAACGACGGAACATCCACATCACAGTGGCACACATGCTGGTTTTCTTCCAGTGCAAACCTTTAAGTATTTAAGCATCTGCATGGTCAATGAGTCGCATTCGGGTACCTACAGTATATTAGTCATGTTAAGTGTACCCAGACGTTTCTAAATCTGTGTATATGTTGTCGGGAGTTGTTTTCATGGGGATCAAAGTTCTCAGACGCATCTCCCGTTTTAATACCACATACCAGAATACTTCTACATAAATTTTGAGATACGTTAGATTTACAGATCATACTGATTGTCATTCCAGCTACGTCACACTCAGCACCGAAGTACTCGACTGTGTTCCAGCAGTCACAGTTAAATGTAATTCTCAATGTATTTAAAATATTTCTCCTGTCATGTTAACAAATTAAGACATGAGCGCTCAGAAACGTTTCACCTTTTACCACAAAACTTCAGTCTGATGGGTTCTCCATTTGTACATAGATGGCTTCCATGTACTGTACAAATGGAGCACCCTTCGTTAAACAGAGGAGGAGGGCTGAGACACAGCCTGTCTCTTATTTTTCATGCTGCTATTTCATCCATCCCAAGGAAGATCAACACATATCCATCAGGAGGGCCATACCTAACAAATACCCCCTTTATTTCAGTCACTGGTCCTCATACGTAACGGCCCCTATCTTTACGACTCTAACCTCACCTTTTCTTACACTAATGAGTCTATTCAGGAATGGGTGTGGCCTGCTACCCTGATAGGTATATAGTGATATAATCTTCCTAATTTCCATCAGACTGAAGAAGTTTTTTGATAAAAGGTGAAACGTTTTTGCGTAAAGGAGAAAGAAGTCCAGTTAACATGACTAAATTTCCAGATAACCTCACCTGGACGACTGAGAATATTCATAGACTGTATTACAAATATTACCACAAGGTGGCAACATAATCCAGCGCGTCATTTTTAGAGAAATCAGGCCTCCGCTCAATCTACAGAATATTGTGGGAACATGAGCACTGCTGTCATATTTAATATACAAAATATTTTTATTATTGTATTGTCAGTACTCACTCACTGTCGTTGTTGTACAGAAATAAGTCAGATAACTGATATTCTCTGTGGAAAAACCACAACAATTATGTCACTGTCCAGCAATTTTGCTGATGAGCGCTCATTGACCATGGGTTTTAAGGTTTGAAGCATTAAGTTAAATCAAAGTTCATAGGTAAGATCATATTGCCTGTAGATAGTTCTGGCGAATAATGAGTTTTGAAATTATCAATTAAATCAAAATTTTGTCACATGAATATTAAATCAAAGTACATTATATACATTATTAGTACATTATATATAGTACATAAATAAATAGCCCACCTTGGATAAAGTCCCGCCTGGCCTCATTTTTGTATTAATGTAGCTTGACCAAACAATTAATACAATATTGTACTCAGGTCTTTGTTTCGGTGTGCAAATGAACAGTTGCCCTCAAGAACAGCAGGTGAACATGTATTTACCTCTTTATTCCCCAAAATGTTTTAGTATGTAACAATATTAGTTTAGTGCATTGTGCCTGAACATGTATTTAATTTATTCATTTTAATGTTTGGTATACAGCGTTGCAGATTGTTACACTCGCAGACGTGGTTGCTTTGAAGTGCAGAGCTTCGTCTACCTCTTGCGTGGAAAATGACATTTAGTCTACTGTGAAAATCACTGTTCAGATTAAAATTACTCGTCAATTTCAGATTTATGAAATTAATCTGTGCTGTTTTGAGCACTGTTAAATTAGGATTGGTCGTTCTGAAAAGGTAAAAGTTAAATTTTGTGGAAAGCTCCGGCAAGTGTCAAACAGACCCCGTTTCGGTTTTTTTTTTTTTTTTTTTTTTGCAATATTACGCGTTTCACTCGGTATTATCTGAGCGTCATATATTTACTAAAAGAAGCATAGGACAAAATAACGTTCTTTTTCCCCACATCAGCGCGCCCTTAACTGCTGGTACAGCGTGGAATTGGGAGTGGAAAGGGTCGGTAATATTGTGGGTGGGAATAACCCATTTGGAGGAAAAAAAAAAAATCACGTGCTTAGAGATCAAAGGCGGTCTGCTTACAGAACTAGAAGTAAAGGAGAACGAGGGCTGAGCGAGAGAAGTGAAGTATTCTATAACTGACACGGGTGCAATTATCATTGTAATTTTCTTCTCGCTGTTGGAAGACCATCTGACTGCTTTCGTAAAAAGCGCATCATTCAACCTCACAGCTTGCCGCAGTTCACACTCGGAAAATAGACATTCTCCCTACACAGCTAGATATTATGCCCATATCGGTGTTGATGCAGCTGGTAGTATGATGGTTCTTCAATGGACGGTCTCGCACAGCACGGTCGAATCGGTGGCGTTTCTCATCTTAGTCACCATTACTTTGCGAGGTGCATTTGCCAAGGATACTGCCTTCGTGGAAGTGGTGCTTTTTGAGTCGAGTCCGAATGGAGATTACACGACTTACACCACAGGTTTGCAAGGACGATTCTCCAAAGCTGGAGCGACTATTAGCGCAGAGGGGGATATTGTACAGGTATGGTAACGGACCAGAAAGAAGACCACTTAGTGTCTTGTATACTGTGCTGTATGTGGGGCGGTTTCTTTACATATTACTTTGATCACTCTTCGAAACCCACCCCCTAACTTTTTTTAATAGAAGTTGCTCACAAAATGGCTTCAGTACAGTATAGTATAGTCTTGAAGTCTGACATTAGTTCACAGCCAAACCTGCACATTGCAATTTCCAGATCCAACTGTCATTTTAGTTAATCGAATCTATTTATTAGTGATTTTATAGCCTGCTTATAGTTATAAAGTTGCTGTTTATAGGCAACGTAGATATCATACGTATATTTCTAATTTAGTTATGTTTTCAACCTCAGTTTTGTAGTTTACAGACGTGGCACAATAAAAAGTCTTTAAGCATTATCTTTAATCGTGTCAATAATGATCTGTCATGACACTGTAGTCCTTAGCCTACATTTTGCCTTATCTTGTTTTAATGACAGGAATGGCAGTAACACTGGTTTACAAAAGCTTTACAAATAGTCGTGTACTGCCATTCATGTTGGTGATGATGATTGTGTATTTCACTACAGTTATTGCAGGTATCAGTAGACTATACTACTTAATGTTGGTATCGCACGTTTCTATGGAGCAAGGCATCAAAACGCATTATCTGAAGCTGCGCTCCAGAAATATCCAGTTCCTGCTACTCTGTGTTGTATGACATACACGTGGTTTCTCCATTCAGCTCCAAGAACTTCAAACGGGATGAGGACAGCCAAGTGTACGCTGCGCCGCTAAATTTCCCCGACTGTTTGAGCGTTTTTCTACGGATTGCTCTTTTAAACGAAATAAGGGGCATCGTTGTTTAACATTTCAGCCATTCTAATACGTAGTACCTATTCTTCTAAGTTAATCGTACTGCGTTTATATTTGAATTTATTTTCCACCTGCCCACCAGCAAGAATTTACCGGGATTAACAGAGCGCCGATTCGCAATGTTTCCTATGTCGTAAACCACAGTTTTTTTTCCATTTTTTTTTATATATTATATGTTTTCACTTTGTTTTCATGACAGAGAAAAAGTGTGTGAGGAACGGAGTTGGACAACCTAGTATTAAATGACATTTACTGATTTGACACCTAGACAACAACTCGTCACGTTCTTTTTTTATATAGACCGGTAAGAATCGGGAATATTACATTATTACAAACGTAGGTGCAATGTGGTCATTCTGGAGATGTTTCCCGTCCTTTGTAAAACCACTAGCAACCTCTGCATTCAGTAGATGTTTTACGATTTAAAGTAACGAATCATTTACTATCTAGTACTCAAGTGTTTGTGGACGCGTTAAATTGACACTCTCCACGGTCTGCTATATCAGAGGTACGAATAGGCTGAGATCCGGGGATGCATCTGGCTATAGCTGCTGGTTATGAACGGACATTTAAACTATGGGGTTCCACGAAGTTATGCGTTGACTGTTGATAATTTACGTTAACCCTTTATTCCAAGTCGATTTTTCATATACAGATGCGTCACTGAATAAACACTTAAACAGTATGCCGAATAGTGTATTTATAATTATCACATACGAGCTGTGTGCCCTGTGGTGGGTTGGCGCCCTGCCCTGGGTATCCCCTGTCCTGCGCCCTATCTGTTCTGGCATGGGCTCCAGGCTTCCCTGCGACCCTCACCAGGAATAAGAGGTATAGAAGATGACTGATTGACTATTTTGTATTTAATTATTTTGTATTTTGTTGTGGTAACTTGCTATATTATAAATAAATGCACCAGAGAAATCTTATCAGTCAAACGTGTCCTTGTTATGGATTCCGAAGTGTAAACTTTAGACAGTTCAGAGTAGTATAAAGAATATGTATTCATTGCATTACTTCCATCTCATCATCATCGTCATGACAGGTAAATATTAATTTTAGATTTTATCTTGAGTATAAACCAAACAAATGGCAAGGCAGTGCAGGAATGTTATTATGGTACGCTGCTGACACAGACAGACTGATTAAGTTTTCCAGGTCTGGAAAATGATGCTGACGACTGGAGATGAAAGCTCCTGATAGTGCCCCCACCCCAACACAAAACTCACAAAGAACACCACTTTCCATTTTCAGAATCACTTTTGTTGGCTGACATCAGTTCCTAAAGTAAAATGTGCACCCTTCCATGCTGCTTGGTGGAATCCTCTCTGAAAAACCTGATCTGGGTTTGGTTTTGTGTCAGCGTCCATTTGAGCCTCCACATTTCCCACCAAAACACACTTACTTTGACTAAAACCTCCTGAGCATTATGTATTTGTTCATGGTGCTGCTTTTTATCTTCCTGGGAGGTCTACCTGTAGACAGAAGGTAGGTCTGAGCACAACATCTTTGAGCTGCACCCTGATACCTTGTTTCAGAGTGCAGCTCAAACATGTTGTGCTTCAGTTGTGCTTGTGTGCATCTACAACTTCTTGTCTTTTGATAATGATTTTAAAAGAGTATATTGATATCTTCATTCATAGCCAATCTCCATATTGGCTCAGATATGGTGGAAGACAGCTCATATTTCCTGTACCGCCCCTCTTCCCCATCCACAAGTTGTCCCTCGGGACCTTTCATCTTCTGTGATGTGGCTGTAACATGAAGAGGTAGGCCTCAAGTGCAGACTCTAAGAAATGAAAGGCTTTGTTGGAGGGATGTTGGCAGAAAACATACAAAATTCCAATTTCAAGAAACAGGGCAGGAGTCACCAAAAACAATACAAAAAAGGCCCAGCACTTAAATATTAACAATACCTTGAACCAGAAGTGCACAGATAAACCAGAAAAACTGCAAGAACCTGGAAAGTTGCTCTTCTGACACAGTGCCAAAGCAGGCAATAACTCATGACTGAGCAGAGAGGGGCAGAACAAACAGACTTAAATTCCTTCCAAGGCAATGAACACACCTCACTGTAACAGCTGTCATTGCAGAGTGATGTGGACTCCAGACCAGTGTGATGATTTCACTGTGAGGATGAAGTGACATTCTATCCCTTTGCAGTTATTGTACATGTGCAGCTGAAGGGCCCTGTGCGCTCAATTCATATTGCCCCGGCAGGACGAAAAGTGCCAATGGTGACCTGTGACCTATACTTATTTCTCATGGTAAAGTAGCAGAAGTCCTTGTGACTTGCCTAATTTATATGTCATTGTCATGTTGTTAACCTGTTTGGAAATCCTTAAAATGGCTTTAATTCCGCCCCCCCCCCCCCTTTCCACCTGTGTGGGATTTGTGGGGATCGCTGTACAGTAATTTCACATTTTATCTAAGATACACGTGTTTGTGCATTTAAGAAATTTTTCAGTTTTTACTGACTTCCTGAGGCACAGGGCCACCATGTTACTGTTTATTGGGACGTCAGGATGGCCACTGAAATTGTAAACCTGTAAATCCGTAAATCTTCATGCGCTGGCAGTGTAAACAAACAACTATCTGCCATCTATATGTATTTATTTCTTTTTAATAATTTCAGTATTGCAGCATAGGTAAAAACTGCAGGAAGCTACATCTCTGGACAGGATGAAGACTGTCATGATGTCAAGCATGGCTGGAGTACCCCTCAGTTGTAGAAGTGTGGTATGATGTTTTAATACTGAAGGGGCAGTTGGCCAGATGTAACTAAAAATTGGAGTGTGTGTAGATGTGCTTATGAGTATACACTGGCAGTACGTTGTGTTTATATGTCTGTTTGTTGGAGTATGCCTTATTGCCTTATTGTGACTATTGTGAAAACTATACAAAAATGTTTGTTTACCTCTCCACTCTTTGTAAAGCTTTCTGTTATAGATAATGCATCGGATTAAAGGTTTGTGTACTGTTGAAACTCCTACAGGGTGGCAGCACGCTCCACCAGATTCACACCGTGGCTTTGAAGTTATTTCTGGCAGGAATAACTCAGAAGTTGGGTAGAGGCTCACTTGATCCAAAACTCATGCTGCACCCTGCCCTACTTACCCCTCCTATCCCCCTCCCTTCGCTGTACACATTTTGGGACAATCGGGCTGCTGTTTATATGCTCAGACTGTCTCTGTTTTGCCTTAAGTCTCAATGCGACATTGACTGTCTCTCCAGTTCTGTTGGGTTTTTGATCTATAGCCTCGATTTCATCTACATAACTAATGCCTGCTACCCCAACCTACCTTTCCCTGAAAGTTTTTATTTATCAGTAGTTTTGACTATTTAGAGTTTTGAGCATATTGGCTCAAGGGGTTGTTTCGGGGCCTTGTATCTCAAGGGACCTATAAATGCCTTTACTCTGTATATGACAGAGTGCCTTTTGTTGAATTTACCCTCCATTTGGAGGTGGAGACTGCTGTGCACTTCATTTTCCCTGTATTAAGATGTAGACCCCTAAGACTTAGTAAAGTATTTCAAAAAGTGAACAAATTAAGTCTACACTAAAAATATAGTCAGTCTGAAAATGTGGTTTTATTTTTGTGCACATTTTAACAGTGTAAAATCTTCAGATCTTGTCCCAGGTCCTTAACATTTGGTCTGGACCCTTCAGTTCTGGTCTGGACACTTCAGATCGGATTTGGACCTCTGCTTTAAGGTGTTGCTACATTGAAATGCATGTTACATTGAAACATCTTGCACAGTTCAAACAAGTACAGTTACTTAGTTTGGAGTACAGACATGGCCTTGATAACATCATCACGTCTGACCTGTAGATCTATAGGTCCAAATCCAGCTTCAGCTCTGTTGGTGTGGTCTTTTATCTTGATATGGTCTTAGTTTTCCTGTTCCCACAACACCAGGTTAATTGACTGGTGACTCAAAATATTTTCTTAAACACAAACCAAAGGTCTGCAGTGGGCTGGGGTCCTATCTACTGAGTATTCCGGTTTATGCCCTATTAATCTTAAAGTCAGCCCAAAATCACCATGACTCTTATGTTGCTTGCAATGAGGGAGGGGAGGAAGTTTTACAAAAATAAACATGAAGAGTTTATGCCTTTTGTAGCTATGCTACATTAAAAAAAACCTATAAAGTCTGGTTTTATTTCGGATTTCCCAGTTGCAACAGCAGCTTTTTTAAGAAAATAAAGACAATGCCATTAAAATTATATGACATTTTAGAGCTTGTAGCCCATGGCAAGTGTGTGGTTGATTTGACAAAGATGATATGAGAATAGGATGAGTTACCCTGTGATTAAGTGTGACTTTCCCCATGATTTTCCATTGTAGACGACATTCCCGTAACTTTGCCTTTGATCTCCTTTTTTTCCCAGAGCGCAGTTGTCTGGGAAGCAGTTGGAGCCCCTTTGAAATCTGCTGTTCAAAGCAGTAAATAACACAATCCATGACTTTGAGTTTTTTTTTTTTCCTTGCAGTATCCCATGGGTTCACAAACTCCCCAGCCACTCTTGGTTTAAAAGCCAGATAGCACATTTCTGTTTTGAAGCTGTGTCACGGTCCAGCCCAGCATCTCTACTGCCTAGATCTGGTTTTCACTGTTTTATCCCTATGCCATGATGCTCCAGTCCAGGTTTTGCCCTTCTCTTCCCTAGTTTCTCACAGTTCCCGCTCACCTGCACCCATTTCCTTGACCAAGCCAACTACTTAAGGAAATGCTTGTGACCTCACTCCTTGCCTGGGTGTTGGCTATGCAAGTGAAGTCTTACACAGTGTGCTCTGACTCATCAAGCTTTGATTGTGTGATATTTGGAAGATTCAATTCAATTTATTTTTATATAGCGCCTTTCGCAACAGCGTGCCTCAAAGCGCTTTACACAGAAAATTGAAGAA